>WAAD01004846.1:97015-132009 GCA_013389945.1 Fregata magnificens
TCCCATCCCACCACCATATTTTCATTTTTACAGAGTGGGGACTGAGCAAAATATTTGGTACAGAGGGTCAACATAAGCCGTCAATTACCAGAGCACCCTTTAGAAATGCACACGTTAGCTCTTCAGGTACCATGTCAGCTCTCTGGCAGCTCATCGTTAAACAAATTTCTTTTAAGCCTGCTGTGAAGGACAGAGGGAATCCACGCTACTGTCCTCATCTTTCCTACTGTCAAAAGAGTAGGCAGCAGGAGATACTGTTAGTATTTCTTCTACAGCAAACCAAATATAAAACTTAACAGGCCACAATATACAGCAATTTATTTCACAATCTGTAGCAGAAGCAGTTAAAGAACATACAGGCTTCGAATGATGCTTTGGAAACAGTTAATAGTGGGCAATAAGCCACAATAATGAAAAACAGAACTTTGAGGCTAAACTGAAAACTGTACTATTTTCAATATCTTTCTTTCACAGAGAACACCAAAATGCATTCTGAAGAGATGATACTCTTTCACATTTCTTTTTCAGTGGATTTACATATTTTTTCTGGGCTCCTGTCTAAAGCTGATAATTATTCATTTAATTTATTGTAAAACAGAAGAGAAATAATCAAATTCCTATTGAGTGTGGTATACCTTTAATCCAGGACTCAGTTTTCCATCTGCTCTTTGCTGAAAACAGCCACAAAACACAGACTTATCGAACTAGAACAAAACAACTACAATTCTCTGTTTTCTTTGTCTGAAACACTTCTTTCCCACAGAGACCTCTGTTTTATTAATGCACCTTTCACACGGAGCCTGGTCTATAATGCCTCACCTTAATCTGGCCTGTCAGGCATTCAAACTCTGTCGAGCCTACAGAACAGGGAATACAGAGTTTCTTTCCCAAGCTAAGCCCTGGTGGAAAGAATTATTAAAGGAGGTGTGGGTGATGTATTGACTCTGCTTTTCTGAGTTGGTGCCTGGAAGAGGTATCTGAAAATGTCCCTTGGCTAAGGACATTGCAATTTCACCTATCTGGACCAAACATGAAAGTTGCATAATGAAGCCTACTGCTATTTCGGCCTTCCATAGCTTTTGCCAGCAGGATCTTCCCATGTAGAAGGATCGAGCTGACATTTTTAGATTTCTATGGTTATTTTTTAAGTCTTATCTAGGCATAAAATATGATACACAATAACTTTTATCATTAAAACCAACATTTTTGCTGNATGCAACCACAGTCCAAATTTTATTTTCAGAAACAACCAGATAGATTCTGCTTCTAACAAATTAACAAACATCTTGACAAGATAGGTTCAGCTCTTCTGGTACCTATGTGTTAATAAATGTTTCCAAGATGAAGAATGTAGCATCATTAAAATTGAAAAAAGCCATAATTTCAGTATTTGCATGTGATCACAGGTCTTCTTTTTGCAGCTGCTTTTTTATTGTTTCATTTCTGTCCTATTTCTGTTCTGCTGCTTCAAAAGAACAGAGCTTTACATACCCTGGCTTTGTTCAGCACACTAGAGCTTAGTGTAAGTTTAACATATGTGACACAGCTGATGTTAAATAGACATAAATGTCCCCTAAAGTAGTTTTCCATATTTATTTTGGAACAGATGTTTTACTTCTTTTTGTGTCCTTGGACACTGGCCATTCCATAGGACTCTAACAGAGATACAACAGGAGCTGTGTGGCTAAAACATGTTTTGTTCAGCAAATGTATCTTCCTTTCAGTTGGAATTACCACCAATATCAGAGGTAAGATTTTATCTGAACAGAAAAAATATCAATAATTTGCTTTTCATTGTGCACAATTGATCAGAAAGGCAGAAAAAGTGTTAAATGCTTCCTATGACTATGCTGTAAAAAATGTTATATTAGAACTTTACCTTGTGTGACAATATATAGCTCCTCATACTTATACAGAGCAACTGTCTTCAGACAGAAAATGACATTTCAAACAAAACGCTTTTGTCTATCTTGTCAATTTGGTGTTATGAACCCGATATAGAAAAAGATTTCTGGAAAATGTATCAATTATTGTTTAAGCTGAATTTCTGGAAAAGCATTAGAGCAGCAATATATAGTTTGAGATCACTTTGCTAGCAAGTAAAATATTTTGTCTGAAAATGTCTTTGTTTTCTTCTACATCACAATTCATTAATTTAAACTAGCTAGACTTAATAGCTTGCTTTGAACAATAGATTAAAGTAATTGCTTTCTTTGTTTTTATGTTTTTATGTAGATCATAACACCACAGTTCTGTTGACTTCCAACAACTTAATAATTCTTCAGCAATCACAAATGAAGCCTTCATTCTTGAGCCCAGCTTCATTTTAAGTTAAAATCTGTATCATGACTTTGTCTTCAATTCAGTGACTTCCTTTTTCAAATTCTGCCTTCATTTTCCTAATGTCCATGTGTATGGTTACATGGCTCCGTAAGAGAATGTTTACTGGATTAAAAACAAGGGAAAAGTTTCATTGTTCTAATGATGGCATCCATCCCAAACCATATTAGCTGCAAATTATTGCTTCCTAAATTGCTCAGTTGGCAAGGAACGTCCTGGTTTAAAACACTCTTTACCTTTATCTTTACAGAGCAAAGCATTTGTGAGCAAGATTTCTGGCAATAAGAAGTCTCTAAATTATACTTCTCTCTTGTTTCACTGCTTTAAAACTGAATGGAAAGAGAAGAAGTTCTTAAGCTCAGATATGTGAAATATAATTAGAGCAAATCGTTAACAGTTCTATTTTATCTCCAGTTTAGGCTAAACTAAATGCAGCACGACTCAGCTTTTTACAAAAAGAGTCTGAGTTGTGAGAATCACAGACACGGAAAGCAAGAAAGAAACCCATGAGCAAAGAAACCCATGAGGTCATCTAGTGCATCCTCCCATACTGAGGCAAGATCAAGTTTACCAGCAGTTTTACTAATCTCACTTAAAGTCTTCCAGTGAAAGGCATTCCACAACATAGCTAAAAAAGGCTTTGAGAAGCCACATAATCTGTTACTCGTGAAATGCTAAGAAGCAGTGATGGGTGAAAGGAGGGAGCAATAATGTTCTTTGCCAAATACCTGTTTTCCATTTATTATTTCTTCTTTATAGGACCTTCCTTTGTTTCATAGATGGATCTATAACTAAGCGTTATTAGAAAGGAATTAATTCACAGGGCAAAAAGCAATTCTCTACAGATCTGCAACTATAAAGTTAATTAAAAACAGTGCAATAGAGAAGAGACACTGGCACGAATGAGTTTTCCTTCAAGCACAAGAAGGATTCAGAAAAGTGAATCCAGAATTTTAAACCAAAAAGGATATTTAACCAAAAGACTTGAGAACAAAAGACTCTAAACTGTTTGTGCTCATTTAAATTAAAAATATTAAAAAATACGAATTCAAATAAATTACTAATAAATTACTGGCTTGAAGGATTACTAATCCCAGTTACTTTCACATGAATATGACTGAGAGTCAAATTCTTCTGAGTGGAGTTTTTGATTGTGATATGAAGGAATATATGGTATCCTTTGGACCATAATGAACTCTTTCCTTCAAAAAGTCAGAGTAATGGTAGTGAAGCAAGATCAGTTTTTTTAATTTGAGTGTGATGGAAATAAACAGTGGTTTACAAAACTATAAGAATTTTAAAGAATTAAAATGTATAAGAACAGAAAAACAATATTAGTGCATGCGTTTCCTCTTCTCTGTTGAACTAAACTGTATGAAAGTACTAGGACATATCTTGTTTCATATTTAGCTTCACATTAAGGCAAACTTGGCGCAGCTTCTAGCTTGGTGAGAGGGTAGTTGCAGTCTGGCTCAGCAGACAATGCTTCTGCCTTACAGTGCCAAAGGTCCAGAGGTTGAAACCTAGCTGCAGTCATGTGTAGGGTACATACACAGAAAGTCCAATCCCCAGCTAGAACTAGCGTCCCTGCTAATTGGTTATATCCACTTGTATGTGTGATTTCCAGCTGGCAGGCACAAAGTTCTATTTGTGGTATTTAGCAAAGTGGAAGCACTACAGTCAAATCAGACCTTTGAAGACAGGAGAAATTCTGCTAGATGCAGTGGAAGTACTCTGTGCTCTACTCCATGGGGCACACACCCAAAGGAGGTGAGAAAAGCTGTATTCACAGGAATAACAGAAGGAAAGAAGCAGTGTCTGACCATATCCCCTGCCCCTGGCTAAGTGATGGTTAAAAAAAGGACAAGTGTTAGCACACTACCTGTAGAGAGCTCAGTGTTTTGAAGGGGAAAAATACAACAGAAAAGCTAATGTATTATGGGATGGATTCTGGCTTGAAAGGTGTTCAATGTCCTTCACTGAACTGTGCAGTGACCCACGTAGCCGAGGTATTCTCAACAGCCTTTGCACTCAACTAGGTTTCATGGACTTTAGAGCCATGGATTCACAGAATAATTTAGGTCGGAACTGACTTTAGGAGGCTCAAAGCAGGCAGGGACATGATAACTCACTTTTTGAGGGCTCCTAAATAATTTAAATTCCAGACACTACAGTCAAGCAAACCTAGTTAACTTTATTTTGAAATAGTCTAGGAGCATTTATATAAGAAGGGACTGCACCTCTGCTGAGGAGCCAGTACCAAACAGCTGACAGGAAGCAACTGAAAGTGATATAGCAGAGAGCTGGTGCATCCCACTGTTTGGTTAACACGCCTCTAGTCAAAGGTGTCCCAGTGAAGCGTTTGAACCTCTTCTGGAATGAATGACCTACAGAACCTTCTCAGTAATCCAGTTCTGTCTGAAGTTCTTCTTGGAGCCGCCATCTGTGATCAACGTCCTTCACTGACTGTTTAGTCCAAAAGATAATTACAAATTTTAACATCTGCTTGATACTGTAAATATTTTGTCTTGGATAAAATTCCAAATGAGTGGAATTTTCCTTGACTGGGAAGTTAGGTTTGCATGATATTTAAGGTAACAGAGAACCATCTTTTTGTACATCAATCCATCATCCAGCTACATCAAAGTACAGGCACTGTTGCCTTAGGACAACCATACTGATTTGGGACTGTGGAGAACTTAATTCCAGAAACCAGTAATAGGAAGCTTCTCTGATAACTGACTAGTCACTTACATATTTTGACCCAGGGTGATCACCAGAATATGATTCAGAAGGAACCATTAAGGCCATCAGCAGGAGTTACTAGAATTATTTAAGGTTGTATCACACTTCTCATGAAGGGCAACAGCCATCAGGAGGAGGACACAGCAGTACTCATCATGCATTCAGGCCATCTGAACCTCACCTCATCAACGAAGCATTAGGGAAACTATAGGCCAGAAAGCCAATTCTTCTCTCCCATCAGAGAAAAGAGCTTTATGAGGAGAAACCTGTCTATTTTGATATATAGAGAGAAGAATCTGGAACAGATTGGGAACAACAGGAGAAGGTAATTCAGAATAAGGAAGACAGACAGGAAACCACTGGGTCAGAGGCAGAAGACGAGGAAGCTGGGACCTGCTATTCTTTTTATTTTGGGGTAAGACTGGAGGAAGCAGAAGGAAGTTTTGGGTTGAAGTTTAATTTTATGAAAAAAACCCCAAAGCAACCTGCTCAACTTCCAATATGCTGAACCAGCCTTCAAAAAAGTCTCTTTGGATGTCCAATAGCCAAAGCAGGCATAGAAAAAATGAAAGCCTGAACAGAAAATGAATCAGTATTTCTGAACTTAATTATCACATATGTCAATTAGTTTCCAAAGAATTATTCACTTTTTATTGTAGAAGATGACAAGGTGATAATAAATGGCTTTTTATGTCTTCCATTGAACTCCTATTTTGCTTTAGTCTGTGTCCACTAATAGAATATTTAGTTTGTTTTAATAGAATATTTAGTTACATACTATAATTCAAATGCGAAATTCAGTGGAGATCTTCTGAAAATCCAATTACCAAAAAATACCTATCAAATAAAAATAAATGATCCTGTCTCAGACCTAGGGTTAACACTGCAAACATTCAAAGCAGCAAATACCTGTTAAGTTTGTTTATGTTCCTAAAGACAGCCAGAAGTATAAAAGAAGTTATTCAACTTGTTTTGTTCCATTTTTCTGGTGTGTTTGTTTCAGATGGGAATTCTGAGGTTCCCAGGCAAATTATATTAGTAAGCGGAGTATCTCAGTCTTTCAGACAGTGAATGAATGGTTCGGTCCTTCATGATTTTTTCTGATTTAAGGTCACGTCTGTTATGATGCTGTCAGTCCTGTTTTGGAAGATCACTTGAGTGCCTGAACTGCTTATGTGATGTGTTAAAAGTTTGTCATACTCAAACACTAGATTCAAACTCTAACAAATACATTTTACCTGGTCAAGCTAGCAACAAACAAAAGTTAGGGACAGAAATATATCAGTTCCCAGAGATCTGTATTTAAAAGCCTGCTGTTAAGAAAATGGGATATTATGTGTCATAAAATCATCACATAATCAGAGCCATAAAAATGAGTTACGGTTTTGGCTCTGATCCACCAAAGTTTCCAGATGCTTTGCAAAACACACAAACCTACAGTCTGTACTCAGTTACAAAAGCTTCAGTTACTTTGGTGGGGTTATGCCAGACCGGCACAGCAACAGCTGAATGCAAGCTCAGTCCTCATTTGCAACAATAAAATATAAAAATATAAAACAGCTTAAGAAAAAAAATGCAAGTTTATTACTGATTGCAGTAAACTGCTTCATAATGTCAACATAAAGCATGCAATCTATCTGAAAAGAAATGCATAAGTAAAATAAAGACAATAAACTCTGTCGAGCCCCTCCTGTGTTGCCATCCTCCTAACACTTTCCCTTCTTTGACATGCAAATATTTCATGCAGTTTAGTGTCAACTTCTCTGCTGGAAGTTTCAAGGCCCCATGTCTCACAGTCTGAATTTGCTTTCATGTCATTTGGAATATGTGTTAGTCATCACAAATATTTTCAAAAGACTTCTGGATGTTTATTATTGGTTTTGAAAACGCATCCTAGTCACGTGCCCAAATCTTGAAATGTGTGGCCAAAGCTGAGTGCAGAGCTGAAATCAGTACATGCAAAAGTGTATTTTTCAAAGGGACTGAAGAGGGTTGGGGTTCTGTGAGCCTAGCACCCTCATCCCCCAGCACAAACTCTTTCCAAACAAAAAAACCTGGGGCATTTTATCCTGCCTACTGCAAGTTAAGAACTGCTAATAACAATACATAATGCAAGTTTCTCCCACTGTTATCTGCAATGTTTTGCTTGCTGTTTAGCTGCTGCCTTCAATATGGATGTCTTTTACATTTTCCTCATAAAGGTTTTTTGGGGGTTGCATTGCCTTATAACACCAGCTGCTTTCTGTATGTGAGAGTAAACAATACTGGGAACTGCCTATTTCTAAAAGCTTACGGTGCATTTTCTCCATCTTTTTCAGGAGAGAGTGGGCCTGGAACAAAATGCCGAGTCTTAGCACCCTGTCAAAGAAACTGTGGAGAAGCCCTCCCTGGGCTCAGGTGCAGGGAAGCAGAACAGCTCCCTCTGTCCAAGTATTTTCTGCACCATCCAGCGAACTGGACAACTGAACAATGTATCTGCCCAGCCAAGGATTCACAGACCATGTCCTTACATCCCGGCCCTCAAAGTCCTTGGTACGCAGTTCACCAACAGTCCCTAAAGTGCTCGGTGATTTGGTGCAATATTTAAGAGTGCAGTAACCCTGTTTGCAACCAGGGAAAACGAACATCAGCGCAGGTGTTCACTCTGTTCTGGGCTTCACCACCTGACCTAGATGACCTTACAGTCTTTTGTACTCATCTTCCAGTTCTGCTTGGGACATACCCAATTTATTTACAAGTTTGAAAGTTTTCCTGACACCTACTTTCCTCTTCCAACTGGGGAACTGGAAGGCTTGTGAGAGTGAAAGCTGTGTGTGAACTTTCCCAGTGACTGAGCTGACAAATGTTGTGCTTGCTCCCTAAGGAGAAGTGGATGACTGGGAGCGTCAGCTCATTCAGAGCAAATTGCAACCTCATTCCCTCAACCAATTTACATCCTCCTAACAAGCTACAGCAGAATTCTCAAAGGAAACAAGAAAAGTGAGAAAGTTGAAAGGAAAAACGAGGGAGAAAGAGAGAAGAAAATTTAAGTCCTATAAAACTTCAGGTACCATAATCTTGTACTGTTATTAATTTGATTTTGTTAGTTTTGCTCTAAACATGAGCTTTAGTTTCTCCAAATCTTTGTAGCAGTCAAAATATTACAGTGGAAGAGTGAATGCACAAATGAATGGGGAGCAGCAGTGGCAGACGTTATCACAGACAAGAAGATTTGAATACCAGAAACAAAATATTGAAATACCAGTGTAAGTGCACCTGCCAGGGACTGAGATCTACTGCTTTAGATGTTCTCATATGGCTATTCTGTTCGGTGAACTTGCTGCTTGCAGAGACAACTGTAGTACTTTCCTTTGGTCACTGTAACCCATCTAGAGTATTTTGATCTCAAGGTTACTGAAACACAAATAAATTCTTCAGTCATATGTTCCTGCCATTTGTTTAGTGGTATACAGTATGCATACTGCAGAGACCTATCTTGTACATCCATAGGCAGGGACTCTGCTCGTGACTGGCCCTGCCTATAGCTTTCATTTAGATTTCAAGTTTTCAGCCACAAGATTTGAATTTTAGCTTAAAAAAAAACCTCTAAATCGTTCCACACCCTTTAAAGAATGGAAAAGCCATATCCTAAGATTTTATATGGAGATTAAAAAGACAGTCCTGCATTGTGTATCTGCACTTTTTTGATGTTTTCCTAAGATCAACTACAAATACAGAATTCTTGCTGCATATTTTTTCTCAAATTCTGTTGTGGGGTTTCCAGATCCTCATGAAGACCTCACTTTAGCCTCTGTTCTCATTGCACAATCCGCTAGAGGATTCCGGGTGTTGTGTTTACTCTGCGGTTAGGCTTGTCAACTCATGCAGTGGAAAGAATACAAGGGTTTGGCAGAGGGAAAACTTAAAGTATTTAATTGCAAACAAAAAGGAACAGTAAGAACAATGGTTGATTTGATAACAAAAATGAGTATCTTGCAGATTTATGACAAACGAAAGCTCTGTGTTGACCAATGAACTTAGGAAAGGAAAAACATAAAATCATATTTGCCAAAATACATAATATGCACCATGTAGTATTTTAAGGCATTTTACGATTAAAAATAAAAAAAATGCTTCCATTATCACTTGACCAGGTAAAGCTTTCATTGAATATATTTTTTTGTCTTGAGTAAAACAGCTACAGAATACATGAAAGCATTTGATTTTAGGGAGAAATTTTAAAGGTACATGCAAGGTAACTATAGCTATTTGAGTACTTTGTTACTCTGTTCAGGTCTGGGGCCCCCAACATAAGAAGGACATGGATCTGTTGGGGCAAGTCCAGAGGAGGGCCATGAAGATGATCAGAGGGCTGGAGCACCTCTCCTAGGAAGACAGGCTGAGAGAGTGGGGATTGTTCAGCCTGGAGAAGAGAAGGCTCCGTGAAGACCTTATAGCAGCCTTCCAGTACCTGAAGGGGGCCTACAAGAAAGCCAGAGAAGGACTTTTTACAAGGACATGTAGTGACAGGACAAGGGGTAATGGCTTTAAACTGAAAGAGGGTAGGTTTAGATTAGATATAAGGAAGAAATTCTTCACTAAGGGGGTGGTGAGGCACTGGAACAGGTTGCCCAGAGAAGTTGTGGATGCCCCATCCCTGGAAGTGTTCAAGGCCAGGTTGGATGGGGCTTTGAGCAACCTGGTCTAGTGGAAGGTGTCCCTGCCCATGGCAGTGGGGTTGGAACTAGATGATCTTTAAGGTGCTTTCCAACCCAAACCATTCTATGATTCGATGATTCTATGAAATGAGTAGAAAAGATATTCACAACCTGAGGTCTGAATAGTTACCCAAGTATGATGCTTACAAGATAAAAGCTCAGTCACTCCAGCACAAAACATACAAATTCAATTTTCTCTCTGCCCTTTGATTACTCGTCCTACTTACTGAGACTCTGGCCTGGTGGGAATTGAGGACACACACACTGTAAGTCCACTAGAGGTACTTTCTGAAATTACATCTTTGACCTGTTTTCCCCCAAAACATTTGCTCAAACTTTATTACTTTATGAGCCAATGAAGACTAGCATTTTTTTCATTGTGAAAGGGACATCAATGGTGGATGTAACAGACATTTTCCACAAATATTTGCCCAAACAAAGCCACCAAATGTTACTGATGGACATATAGACAGAAAGACAAAAAGCAAGAAAGAATAAGAGGATATATTCTTTCTTTGTTAGTTCTGATTTTTCTAGCAGATTATTACGTTCCATCAATTTGTAAAGACTTCAGGAAATCCCAGTGCAAAACTAGTTCAGAAGAGAGGATTCAGGTCCCATATATGTATAAGCAACTCCTTAATATTTATCAACGGCTCTGTGTAATCAATGAATCTGCTTCTCTGAAATACTAATGTAATAATTCACATAAAATTGAACTAGAGCATTTATTTTTTCCTGTCTAAAGAATAGGGTCATTCTTCATAAATATCAAAGCATGTCATAATGAAAAAGAGCAAAAAGAATTAGAAGACAAAAGTCATGAACACTACATACATAGGCACTACAAATATGTTTCTGTTTTAGGAATAAATAAGTACTGACTGTCCTGTTTCAGCACTGGACGAATGTGAACATGGATACAATTATACACATCCCAGACTTAATAAATTCTGCTTAAGACTTTGGGCCTGCAAAGGTGGAGACATACGGTATTGTTCAGAACAAGTTATCCCACTGACTTCAGTGGAAACGTCCACAGTGTGTGAAGTTAAGCGTGCATACCTCTTTGCAGAAAAATGCACTAAATCTTCATGTTTTCCCTCTGAAACCTCATCAAGCCACGGGGATTAGAGCTCTCCTCAAGTATTTTTTGTGTCTTTTTGCTGTCACCGTATTGTTGTTCAGTTCCTGCATTCTATTAGCGTTCCCTTTTGCCTAGAATTTACTTGGCAGCTCTTGGAGATTTTTTGGTAACATCATAACCAATTTCCATCACATCCACCCTCTCTCACAATAAAATGCTGAAGTGTCAAACATCTGTCTCAAAAAAAAAAAAGCAGCAGCAACCACTAAAAAATTGTGCAACCTTTCTGTCAAGCATTGCATCTCTTGATAATGCTATTATGGCAAACTATATAATACTTTTACTTGGGAATGTTTTTATTTTAATTAAAAGAAGATAAATCCTCCAACAATTTTTTTCCAATCCCTTTTTTTTTCATTTTCATCTGTAGCTTAATACCATGAAAAACACTAGGCTGTTGGACCAGGAAAGGTATAGCACAATGGAGACAGATATCAGAAGGAGTATCAGTAGGGTTTTTGAGTTGTGACAACACACTTCTTAGAAGAAATTCATATAGCAACAACAGGTCATGGGAATTGCCTTCACCTATCAGGTGACCAGCCAAAAACATTCAGGGTTTGGTATAGGTACTGAAACAGAGGTATCTAGTGCCATTTGGGTGCATTAAGGTGTAAAGATGATATTCTGCGTAGTAAGCCCTTACACAGAACTGGCCAGTATGCACAGTCCCAGTCTCTTTGGGATCAGCAGCTTGGGGTGAGATGTGATACTGAGTTTCTGATGTGACAAGAAGTGCATATCGAGGCAATTGATCCCTGTTCCCCTTCTCTTCAGATCCTTTTCACATGGCAGTTCTTAGTAGGTTCCTTGATCTTTTTCTAAAGTGATTTCATTGCTAAAGAAGCTATAGTTGGGAACTTCCCTGCTGAAGCATTTCCTTTCCTTAGAGGAACTCAGGCTAAGAGGTCTGAGCGATTGGAAGCAGTCCTAAACCCTTCTCCCAGCAGAGCATGGTATGGCCAGGAAAGGGCTTGTGTCTTTGTATCCCATGGAGGTCAATAAACAGAGAGCTGAGTAAGGAGTAGGGCCCGCCTTGTGATACCAGGATAGCCACTTCTTCAAAATTTTAACCCCTTTTGGGGTTCTTCTAAGATTTTTTTTTTTCTGTTGTACTTGCCATCCATGTTGAAAACATAGTCACATGGGGAATGTCTGAAGGAAGAAGAAAATAATGGGACAAAAATGAATAGAAAAGAAATGCCTACAACATAAGAGCAATGGTTCCATAGGAAAGCACAGGCATTATTTATATTCCAACCTATCACTGGTAAGAACTGAGGGATGTTGCAGCTGTCTCCAAGTATTTTATAAATCAAGGCATTCTGCAGGACGTAGGAGGGGTAGGCATAAATAAAACAGATAATTCTAATGAAAAATAAGGCACTTTCTCACACCTGGAACAGGGATACACTGGCCACGGGTTAAGTGAATTACACAGATTCAAAAACCCTTTAAACCAAATGACCTAGAGAAGACAACGCATCTTCAGCGGGCACTTCACTGTAAGAGAAGAAAGCTCTATTCTGCAATCTCTTTGAGAAGAAATTTTCCCCTTTTTCAGAGGGTTAGACAGAGGGAGCAATGCTTATTTAGAGACAAAGGAATAACAGAATGACAGGGTGAGACATCAGCCCACCTGTACCACATATTACTCAAATTCTTTACTGAAGCCCAGAGGACTTCTGTGTACGGTGGCTCATTGTCATGGCTGTTTCACTTTTCATGCCACACTCAGACATTAAGACACTCACAACTGGTCCTTCTTAAATAAACTCCAGAAGCCTTTGATCTGTTTTCTACAAGGCTTCCCAGCAGATATTGGCATCTACTTTATTTTTCAGACAACACCGATGGAATGAGATTTATGAATACCTTCTGTCCTCTGAAGCAGTCTGGTTGCAAGCAGCTGAGCACATGCCACTGGAAGACTCAGGATCAGCAACAGAAGTTTGTTTCCTTTCTAAAACTTTTGGGAAAATACATTTTTCAAGGTGAGAACCACTGCCAGTGTGGTCAACACATGAAGGCTAACAGTTTCAGACTGAAGATCACCAACTGTGGTTGACACTAATGTTGAATACTTTTAACCAGGTTAAGGTGCAAGGCATCTTTAGTGTGATGCTTACAGTGGAATTTTTAAATTGATGCATTTCATTACAAAGTACAGGCATCAGCTTCAGAGCAACAAATATCTGAGTTTCCAGTATCAGTCACAAAAAAAAATTACTAAGAACACTGAAAAAAATAAAAGTCTCAAGTTCTAAAATTAATTGCTCCAGCACTGAATACTGTTCTATCTTTTCCTCACTAGCATATTGCTGTCTCTCTCATACAGAGTTGTGCATGTAAATGAAAGGAGTCTGAGATGTATAGAGACTGCAGCTAGAAAATATGCTTGATTCAACACAATAAAATGAGAAAGAACTATAATTAATCATAGCTATATCAACAAAAAAAAAAATCACATAAATAAATAAATAAATAAATGTACCAAAAGTATTGCAAAGTAGACCACAATAATTCTTTATAAAGAGATCTCATACTGCAAAATCTGGGGATCCGGACATAGCACTAGTGAAATGGTTTTGTCTTCTTTGAAATACAGTGAAATATGCCCCCAACCACTATTTTTCAGCAAGCAGGTTGACTGTGTCTTTAGCAAAAGGGCAAGCATTCATTCCAAGGGTGGTAGTATATGCAAAAGTAGATGAATGACCTTCAGACTCCATTTAAAGTTCAAGCTCATTTTCTTCCAGTAACCAGTCAGACCCCCAGGATGCCCTTACTGAGATACTCATGTATTCCATTCTGTTTTCTGCAATGAGTCCTACCTTTTCTCTATAAATGTAGTTTTAACCAGTCACCATTTTTACTGCAACATCTGTGACTAATTATGCAGACCATTATAAACGTTTATATTTATTTCAATTTGACTAATTAAAAAACAGATTCACCGGCTAAGGTTTTCATTGATAATCTTTAAGTTCACAAGCACCTGTAATGGCTGGAGGTTCTTACCCTAAAGGGAACAAGGCTGGCCTTGATTCTGACCTGACTGCGACTACTCTAATGTGACTGATTTAAATTAAGTGCTTCCTTGTTTATATCTACAGACTGTAACCCTGAGCAAAATCAGAAACACAGCATACATCAGTCATTCCATGCTCTTTTATGATATGTTGCGTTATGGTCTGTAAACACCTAACTTGACAACTTTTATCACACAGGTAGCACGTTATATTTGTGCAGCTAAACAAAACAGGTTGAAAGCACACACACAAAAAAATTAAATGGCCTGAATTCCAGATGGCTTGCTTGCTGCATAAAGTAACAGTATCTGCTGAGATGATCGTGGTGCTGTAGTTCTTTCTCCTTACCAAATTCATGCAGTAGGAAGTTTTCCTCTGCTCTTTTGTCATCTTCTTTGCTCCTCTCTTATTTCATGACCTCTGAGTTAATCTTTCTATTCTTCCTATTAGCAAGTTTAAGCAGGCAAACTTCAAACAGACTAGCAATGGGTCACAAAGTTTAATGGGCATGTAGATAATCATCTAAATTACATTTCTGGAGCTGATGGGCCAGACAGGCTTAGAGACTAACTTTACCAGCTTTCACTGTTAATCAGCAAGGATTGTGTGTCTCAGTACATATCTGCCTTTGCTTGCCTCCCTGAGGGGCTGGGTCATACTGACTGATTAGCAAAGGCAGCTGCATTAGCTTTCTTCTCCCACAAAGTGTGTTATGGAGGTCCAAACGACTTGAAAGGCAATGTGACCACAGCTCAAACACCAAGCACTCTCTTCTCATCACTGTGGAATTGCTGGCCCTCCTCTTGCAGATTATGATACTCGGCACAACAGTTGTTGCCAATTTTCATAATCTGTTAACACTTAGGAAGCCTCATGTTGAAGGCTCTTCTTTCACATCTATTGTGGTATCATCAGGGGGAAAATTCAACAGGCTATTTCACATTTTCTGATGAATTTGAGAGCAGTGTATGAGGTGAACTGAAAAGCATACAGTAATTGAACTGTCAATAGTGAATGCCCTGGATTTCAGCTTTGAAACACAAACTGTAGAGGTATAGATAAAGAGAATAACAGTTCTCTGTAGGATAAAGACAATTTTACAGCTACAGAAATAGCAATGGATACGTACTGTGAACCTGATTTTCTCAGCGAAGATACTTACAAAGTGAAGTGTATCAAATATGAGTCTCCTTTTTTCTTATATTGATGGTTGTGTTTTATATCTACCTTGATTCCAAAAAGACGAAGAGCAGCAGAGGACTGGCTTCCTGACTTTGGCAGGACCTTGTTCTTCTGGTGTTAGGCTCATCTTGCATAGCAAATACTTCTCAATGATTCATTTTATTGCTCTTTATCAAGTTGTTAAATAAACACAAAACCAGACTAATTAAGCTATGATTAGCCACACAATAAGCTTTCACTGTCTTACTTAGGCGCAACACATGCCAACTCTTTAAAACAGTAAAAACTGTTTTATGTATTTATAACTCTATACAGAAAAGAATCTGACTAACCAGCTACGAAGCTAAACAACCTTCTATTTTGGATCTCAATTAAGAACATTCTACAAGAAGAAACTACTGAGGAACAAAGTAAAATAATCAAGAACACTGACTTCCTTATTTGCCTTTTGAACTCTGAGAAAGAAAATTGGATTCTGACTTTCCACAAGTTTTCACAGATATAACTCTGAAACACCTATGGCTCTGTGACCTAGATACAACTGCTTCTGACTGATATTAGAGAGAGACATGAATTAGGCTAAATACTTCTATAATATTCCAGTCCACAAAGCATGCCATTTCTTAAGCTTCTAAACAAGGGTGACCAAATTTTCCACTTTATCTGGGACAGGTCCAGAATGCAAGGACTGCCCCATGTTGTGATAAAACCTTCAGGTTTCATTTTTGTTTTGGATTATCCTGTTGCCTGGCTTTTGTGTGGCAGCGTGTTACCCACTCTTGGTGCCACAGCATCCTTGGCTCTTTCAATGAGAACAAAAACGGTCAAACCTCTATGCCAGATCATGAAACCCATAGCAGGATTTCAGTCATGTCACATCCTCTCTATCAACATAATGCACAGGGAAAACGATCCGAATTTCAAATATGCATTGTGAGTGTACAGCCGGAAGAGGTGATAGCCTTTATGCAATTCAGCAATAAATCATTTCAATCTCCATTGTTCTATTGTACCATATGGCTGATTTGCAGAACTACCCTTTTTGCTTTTATTTTACCAAAACAGAATTATAAGATTATCATTAAAAGATGAGACAAATTACTATGAAGAGTTATGGAGTGATTACTATGACTCATTAGTCTTCCCCTTATACCATCTTCATTAATAACCTATACTCTCTACTTCACATTACAGCTTTCTAATGGCAAAATGTCACCGATAATTTCCACTAGCATCAAAAGCTGAGATGATCAAAGCACAGCTATTATTTCTGGAGATGCGATAGTAGGCGTACTTTCTTTTCTGCAGATTCATTTTTTGACCCCTAATGCTAACAAAATAAATCTAGTTAGGTCAGATCCAAAGTACATTGAAGTCTATGGGAGTCTTTTCCCTGCTCAAAGGGCTTGGATTAAGGATATTTTTATCTTCTTTTACTATTATACACATCACAAAAGTGAGTGCAGAAGCTGTTACTAAATCCAAATGACAGTCTGCTTGGAGAGTCTCAGAACTGGAAGAGCTGAAGTGTACTTGCACAACTGCTACTAGGCAACATGAAACCTTTCTGTGCCCTAAACTTGGCGCTAGACAGCTTTACCATGCACCCCTCATGATACATCTATGAGCATGACAGAAAGTCTTGCAGACACAATAAGCTCAGGTACCAGAAACCATGACACCATATTAACATGGAGCTGGACTGGCCTGGCCTGGGTGCCATGCAGCAGTGGCCCCTTGTTTGTTCCCTGTGCTTGCACCAGCTTGCTCACAGCCAGCACAAGTAGCTCCACAGCACTCTACTGTCATGTCAACAATTTAATGAATGCCACCATTCACAAAAACATGTAACTAAGGCATGACAGAGCCCTGGTGCATCATACAAAGCTACTGAAGTTTAACCTTATAACAATAACTTCTGCTCCAGTACAAACTGCAATGACCATTTATAAAAAAAACCCCAGATGCATGCGCAACATGTATTTTGCAAATACTTTGCCCATACGCATGTACTGATTTGTCTGCGACTTATAAACTGGCAGTCTGATCATTGTTGTAACACTTTGTGTGCTGTCATACAGTGCGAGTTATTTCTAATTAATGAACTTTCTCTCCATGAATCAGGTACGTTGACAGAATGCAAACAGTGACACAGTTATTTACCCAAAACATAAGCTAAATATTTCAGCGAGCCATCAGAAACTTTGAATGACCTTTTCTTCCTCCACACCCCCTTCTATTATTGTACTTTTAAACATGTCATGGCACTTCCTGGAGCTTGTAAAGGGGAACTGCTTAACTCATACTTTGCAGTTCTCATACTTACATGGCTCATCCAAAGACTTGTAAGACTTACTTCACACTTTACTGGGGATTTAATTCTTATATCCTGATGTTCCACGCTTAGAAATGGAAGCATAGAAAAACTGTAGCTACACTCTTGACTCCCTAAATTAACACAGTTAATGTAGGCAATGCAAAGCCTGAAAAGAAAGAGCTTGGCCCACCAGGGTGATTGAGATGGCCTAAGATTGCTTCCCTGTGGAATCAAGGAAAAACACCACCTGTTAGAGGGTGACTGAGAGTCCCCAAGTACATAATCTGTTCCTCTTCAGAGATCTCAGGTGCCTTCACGAGCTGATATCATTAGTACAGTACACAGGGTATGTCTCAAGAGCACCCAGCTGAGGGCTGCATGCTAGGAGCTGCCTCTGCCTGCCCAGGGTCTGGCTCCAGTGGTGCCCTCCTGTAGGAAGGGGCAGCCAGAAGGAAGCAACCTTTCTGCAGTTAGTCAGGCTGGGTCGGAATCCCCCCAAGCACTCAGCCTCTAGGCTGCCCTCAGGCTGAGGCGGTTTGAGCATGTGGCTCCCTCTTTTCCCTAAAGGGCTCTAACCATCAGTCCATCAAGCTGTACCTCTCCTGCCCAAGCTGGGCCACAATGCAGAAACGCACGGAGGAATCACTGTGGAGGGCAGGGAGAAGAAACAAGAATAACTACAAAAAAGTCTGCTATGTGGAGTCTTCTGCAGAATTTACTGCTACCCATTCTCCAGCAAAATGTAGTTGATTCCAGTGGTGTTAGTGGGCCTGCATTATATTGAAATCATCCAAAATAAGAGCAAAAAAGGAGCGTAAGCGAAAATCTACTCTAAATATGTGGGATGATTGCTTGATAACTTAGTGCAAACAAAAACCCCATCGCTAACAAGAATTATATAAAAACAGCTTTTCTGATAAACTTTTCCAGAGAACAGTGTTCTTCCAGGAGCTGAATTGCCTACCCAGCGTTTACTGTTGTCTGTCTCCTTTCACAGCCACCCACAATGGTTCACTGCTATTATTTTAAAAGACATTTCAATCCTGTGGTTAAAGACAAAGAATCAGAAAAACCTGGGTCTAGTCCAGTCTGTACTAGCAGTCCTTGATGGGCTCAGAGGTAGCACTGTATGTACAGGATCTGCATCCACAGCACTGTATCTGTCTCAGCATCTCCCTATCCTGCAGCACCCTAGGGAGCAGGTATTGCAAGGCATCTGTCAGGCTGAAACATCCAATCATACACCCCACCAGCAACAGTGGGATCTTATTCACCAGTTGCAATCATATGGGTCATAATTTGACTCCCCAACATTTGTAGTCATGCAAGTATGAGTTTCTGCTTGGCTGGTTCCTGGGCAGATCTTCATCTTCTGTATCTTTAATGTGTCATGCATGCCCATGGGATGACATCAGTAATTGTATGAAGGGGGAGAACAGCCTGAACACATAAAAGAATGGAATTGTTCTGTCAGGTCGTTAAGGTTTATCTTCTACAGTTTTGTTCCTCGCATAATGATATACCAACGACATTTTTCCAAGGCAGCGTAACAGCAAAATAACTGTTCAAGTCAGAAGTCACTTAACTGAGTGTCTAGGATGGTAGGATGTTCCTAGTAAGACTGTGCTAAACTGCAAACATACGGAACACAGAAAGGAAGGAGAGGAGATATTAAATTTTCCGTTGCTGAGGTAGGAGGTGCTACAAAAACCACTAGCTGGTGTCAATAAATTCAGTGGTGATGAAGAGTGATATCATTCCTGATTTAAGAAGTTCTTAACTACAACAGTGCTGCCCAGGCAAAGGGAGCATAGGAAAAATGAAGGCTGAAGACTGCCCAAAAAATTCTGTCTCTTCGGGGCTAATTATTGTAGCAACCTAATACTTCCTCTGGCTAATGATCATAAACAAAACGAGTTCATGGGTGTCATCTCGGTCATTATTGGCTTAAAATTGTTGAATCACTGAATCAGCATTCACATGGATTGTCTCAAAGCACTGGCGGCAAGTTATCCGTCAGTGATCTGTGTAACACACCATTTCCCATGTACAATGCATCGTAATAATGACAAATGTAAGTGCTGCATGGAAACATCCGCTCTCTTCAGTCTCTGCCTGATACTTCTGGAGACGTTTCCTGGAGGGTATCTGGTATTAATCTTGCATCACATGTTAAACAGGAAACTTAGCTATAGAGAAGACTAAGCACAACTAATATAAAGTTAGGCGTGCAAGCAAAATGCAATAAACTGGAAGACTATATGCTTTTCTCCAGGGAGCTGGACCCAACATGGACTTGAGCCTCAAAGTTTGGGCTCTGCAATGTGGCATCCCCAAAATGCTGGAAAGTGTGATGGTCCTAGTCAGGCACAGCCTACTGGAGATACAGGATGAAAGTGTCATGCAAATTTTCATTCCATACTTAGAGAAAGAGGCGCCTAAGTAGAAGCACAGCCAAACTCATTCTTTTGCTAGTGCTTCTCACCTTATGCCCTAGTTGTGCCCATTTTCTCTCTATGGCCTGTTCAGAGCCCAGCAGATGTCTGACAGTGAACAGTCATTATGGGAACCTGTGATTACCAGATGATAGTGCAGACTATGTATGAAGTCAGCTGTGTAGGTGAAGGTGTAGTCTCTTTTTCTAGAGAAAACCCAGAGTGTTACGTTAATTCCCCCAAAGGACAGATCTCTGCTTTGTTGAGCTTTTGAGACCCTTTCTTAAAGCAGCAGATACTGGCTACTGACCAAGATACCAGCCTAGCAGCTACATCTCTGATGATGAGATCCAAAAGGAGTTCAGCACAGAACAGCATAAATGTAAAGAAGATCCATCACAATGGTTAATTGTTCATCTGACTCATCTACAAAGCAATGCTTCAAATCATCACAAAAGCCTTTGTTATAATTAAGAAAATGTGGCAAGCCTTCTCTCCCTCAATAGTATAGATGTTGACAAAGCCAGAATATGCTGACTCAACAGAACATTTTGTACTGAGATACACACAGAAATTAACCCTCTACTTGCAAATTAGGTCAGTGTATTTGTTATTACACCTCTACCTTCTATATCATCATAAATACACTTTTTAGAAGCACCAAGTTGTGTTATTAGATTTAGGTGCTTGTTCACTTTACAGTTACAGTGAATGGTGATTATACGTCCCTTGATCTTTAAATACTTTAAAACACCTTCAAATAGTTTTTAGGTTTTCCTGAGCTGTTGTTTGACCATGAATGTTTAGGAAAATTACTGACAATTTCAGCAGTTTTATGCAAGTGAATTCATTCACTAACACTGCCTGGCATATATAATGGAAGAGAATTTAGCCATATGCTTCTGTCAGGACAGGTACTCCATCAGTGTAACTTGGAATTGCTCCCCTGAAATTAATTAAACCATGCTGACATACAGCAGTTGAAGATATGAGCCCTCACTTTTCTTTTTATGACAGTTTCTCTGTACTAGCTCTCTAATAATTTTGTGGCTTTCATCTGAAATGCCTCCAATTTAACAATGTATTCAGTTTGCTACATATTTGCTCCTCAAGGTTATGTGAACACTGCTTTGTCTTTCCTGGTGAGTGGGTTGCAGGCACACAAACCCAGAATAATTTATACTTTATTTAATAGATTAACAGTAATGCAAATGTATTTCTAGTGTTTCGTGTGTTTTCACCCATAAATCACTTCTACAATTTCTGAACATGAAGCTGCTGCTCATTTAAAACCAGGTCTCCATTTTTTTTCTGCACAGCTGTAACTATTCACTCGCAAGAGCTTTAAACCCAATCTCGACAGGAATTTCTTTCACAAAGAAAGCAAAAGCTGCCTTAAGCAGCACCCACTACCACTCTTTTGTGCCCAGCTGCTCATTCCTGCCCCCGCACCTACCCCTACCCTTGTATTCACATAGAGAAATTGGGAACC
The DNA here is from genome assembly GCA_013389945.1 of Fregata magnificens. NCBI lineage: Eukaryota > Metazoa > Chordata > Aves > Suliformes > Fregatidae > Fregata > Fregata magnificens. Next base: position 118,403 of record WAAD01004846.1, read on the forward strand.
TTATCCTAGAAACTAGTCCATTTAAAAAAAAACTTCTCCCACCTGGTTCATGAGTAGCTGCAGGCAGGGAAAGGGATGCTTAAGTTGGCATCGGTCCTGGAAAAAATGACTGTCATGCTATGCTCTCACCAGTGTTTCTGAAGAAAATTTAGAGTATAGGCTTGAGTATTTCAGATCTAATAATGACTGGGCTTTTTGCTTGACCCAGCCACTCCCTCCTTGAAAACAGAGTTAGCATTCCGGACTGCAGAATAGCTAAAATCTCTAACTTAACAGTTATGCCAATATAAATTTAGAATTTTAATCTCTTTTAATCAAATCACCCTCTTTGAATCAAAACGTCTTCTTTTGAAGAAAGCATATGCTTTTCTTTATTTTTTTTTCCATAATCAGAAAGCTTTAAAAAAACAGAAAAAGAAAAAAAAGTGGACTCAAACTATTTTTTTTTAAAGTTTGGGGCATTTTTTGTTGTTTTCTGAAAAATTCAAAACCACTAAAAAAGGTTCTCACCAGCACTAGATCTGAGAAGACTGAAGAATGCAATGCATGATTGGTCCTATAATGGATATTGTTTTATTCTCTGAAAGGGAAGTAAGCTAACTTTGCAGATAAGATACAGTCTGGTTGCTGATATAATTAGGCTGTATATTCAGTTCCAGGGATGCACTTTCTGTGTGTTTTCAAGCAAGACACTCAAACCCAGAACTGCCAAGAAGGTTAGCTGCTGCTACAACAAGCACTGCAAAACCTAAGAGTCTGCACATGGCATCTGCAATGTCCTAAGGACAGAAGAGGTGGGTGGTTTGTAATGGGGGTCACACTGAATCTAATACAGCTAACAGGAAATACAGAAGAGACTAACGTGCTTCAAGCCTGTCCTACTACAGGACAAGTTCTTTGTTTCTCTCCTAAGCTTTTTTTTTTTTTTCTNTTTTTTTCTCTCCTAAGCTTTTTTTTTTTTTTTCTTTTTATCTTATGGACATTATTTAATATTTGCAAGGTTCTTTGAAATCTTTGCATGAAAGCACTAGGCAAAGAGTTAATTCACTTTTCTGTAATTGACAATTTTTACTTGCACTGTCTGGTATGAAAGGCATTGTAACTGAAGTTAGCACACAGTTTAAAATTAAGTAAAAACATTTTATTTTCCTTGGGAAATTTATAACTTGAGCTGAAAAAAATGTGAGTATTCTCATACCTTACGTAACAAAAAAATGAAATTACTCTGGGGTTTGTTTTTTTTTTTAAAAGGCTTCGTCCTTTCTACAGGGTTTTCTCATCTCCACCCCTCAAAGACCATAGTAAAGTTATATATAGTTATTATATTAAGCCTAGGTCTTAATTGCTTTTTCATCAGTGGAAGTTTAGTAGACAGAATGAGAAATCAACATCTTGTGGCTGGCATCTTGTTGCCAGCTGCATTGCAGCCATTTGGTGTTACACAGTCTGCAGTGCTATACCAGTGTCTCATTATCATCTCTGTTGGACTTCTTATGCTATCTGGACTCCAGGAAATGAATATGATAAAAGGGTTTATAAAAATATAAGAGACAATAGTATTAAGAATAAGGTGTTCATAAAAATCAGGGAAGTTTTTAAACCTGTTCTCCTGTAAATCCATTGTCTCAGACCTGAGAAAGCTGTAGGACAGCCAGAGCATCAGCCCACTGCACTGCACTGATTCTGGAAAGTACTTTTTTACGTTTTGTGCAAATGCACAAAGAGAATGATGCACACTAACGCTATAAAATATAATATTAGCTATCCATTACTAACAATGCAAATGTAAAACCAAATAAATAACTGTATTACTAAAACAGACACACAAAAAAAACCCCCAAAACCCAAAACTTGTGGCAGCAGGACACTATAGGTACAAAAGTTCACAGTGTCAAACAAGGTTCCCTAAGCACATCACCAGTTACTTTCCATGATTGCAACTAGGCAAAGACTAACAATCAAAGAGGTAGCACCACACATTTCAAGTGAGGCATAAATAAATCTGTTTGCATTTTAAAGATAATGGGCAGTGCAAGAATGAATAAAATATTTTGTCCTTTATGAGAGTGTGTACATAGTCTGGGATCTTTCACTTGTAGGTAATGCTGACACCCCTGTCTTAAGAGCTCACTGGTTTTTGCTGCTTGCTTTGTATTCTGCCTGTCTTGGTATCACAGCTTCTTCACAGGTGATAATGAAATGGCACCAGTTCTCTCAAAGACCCTTAATTTGAATATTGTCAACAATTGCACAAAATTAAGTTGAATCACAAACCAGTAACCTCTCCACGTGCAGTCCAAGCAATACTGTCAGAATGCGGAACACACAATGAAAGGCAACCAAAGCTGCTGAAGGTGCTATGGTGAAGCCACAGTTTATCCCTCACTGATTTGGTTTTAAGGAGGATATTATAGCTGCTATCAAAAAGTAGAGAGGACAATATTTTTTCCCCTTTTTAGGGGCTGCAAGGCTTGGAACCACATACTTCTTAACTCAATAGCTTTGAAATTAATCCAGGATTATTCAACTGCATGAGAATTGTTAGAAGACTGGAAACAGCATCCCACACTCTGTCTTTTTATTGTAGCCTTCCTTATAGTATCATCTTGCAGTGAAACCTGAATATCCTAATGGGATTAAACATAAAAGAAAGTCAGGAAAAAAAGTCATTGGATTAGAATTTTAACTGAAGCCTTCTGTGAGAAAGACCACACCACTGTCAGTGACCTTTCTCTCCCCATGTGTGATCCCAGTTGTGCCTAGTCAAGTGTCCAAAGAAGACACCAGCAGTTCACGCTGCATTTACCCTTTTGCTCCTAAAACAGGTGTCTTGTTACTAAGAGAACAAGCATTCATGTCATTGATCAGGGTGTATTAACCTGCCCTGCAAGAGCACATAATGTTCTCTGATATGAAAAGCAGAACGTAATGATGCTATTTAAGACCTGAGGTTTTTATTGATAAAAAACCATCACTCTAAGCAAAAGGCAATAAATTCTGTTCTAGCAAATAGGGAAAAGGGAAAAAAATGCAGGCTTTTGAGTGTTTTAGAATGCCATTTCTATCTCCAGCTCCAGCCTTCATTTGTTTTTTAAATGCACTCTCTGATAAATTTGCCTTTAACATATCTAAAAAAAAAAATTTTAGAATCTCATACTGTATCTTCACAGCCCTCATTAGATACCACAAGAATGCTTTTCATCTCATTTTTACTCTAAACTCCTGAAGTCCTCCCTAGCTCTGAACAATTATATTAATTAGAGACCAGTTATTCACAGATGAGCAGAAAACTGAGCTCAGTCAAAAGAAACTTCTAAAACACTTAATTTTTATCATTCTAGATCTCTTTGCCTTCACAGTGCTTCAAAGATTCATACTGAGTCTCATAAATGCTATCATAAAACATTAACAACAGTGTAAACTCTAGTGTGGGAGGATGTGTGTGAGGTTGAATTCCTGTTCCTACACCCAGATACCTGCCCCAAATTGGGCAACGAGAGGAGCTTTCCTCACATCTTTCCAGCCAGTGTGTTCTCCTAGTAATATAACTCCAGCTCAACCTATTGCTGCTCTCCTTTTCATACTAATTCACACCTAAGGTGTCAGGCAAATTGCTGTACACCTGAACTGAAATCTTAGGTATTATATGTTTTTATTCTTAGTTGTTTTACTGTGGCAACTACCAGATCTAGTGCCGAGCCGGTACAAAGAGCAAGAAGATGGTCCTTGACCTTTTGAGCTTGTAAGGTAAGTACAAGAGAAGAGACAAAGAATAGGTAGAGGGCCAGACAGCACCATAATCAGGTATTCAGATCAGCAGTCAGTAGGCTATAACTACTACATACATTTTCTCTGACAGTTCTGATTCGCAGATTGAGATAATTATTGTCAACATACAATTTGCTATCAACATTTATAATCTCTTTGGCTCCTGTTTTAAGCCCCAGTGCTTATTTCTCCACAAGAAGAAAAAATCCCTCTTGACCTGTCCCATCCCATAAAATGCTCTGCCTTCTCCCACGCTGGTCTCCCAATTTCTTCTGCAGTATATAGAAAGAAACCAGAGAAGGGAAATAAGTTTTACAAAAAGGATATATTGACATATGAAGATCTTCATAAAGAGGATAAAGATAGGATCAGACATTTGACATGAACATGGATGACAGTTTCAACACTATGGTTTTGAAAATGCTGCTCCCTGGTTGCAGAATTAATTGTGATGAAATATATTCCTCTTGGATGCTCTAATACTTAGAATGAACCCACCAAAACTGTTAATCTGCCTAAAATCCCACAGACAAAAGCACTGCCCTTGATTATGATTTACCATGTCACTTCCCTCTTTGAATTGACTAGCTTATCTTTGCCCACTGCATCAACTACCAACATTTAGTCCTCAAACTTTGGAATCCAAACAGCTCTGCTCCAGCCTGTGTCCCAGGTTTTCTGTCTTATGAAGAATATCTTTATCACCATAGTTTCACTAACTGAAAGCTTCACTGTTGCTTTCTTTCATTATCTTTCTTCCAATTTTGTGTCTAATTCAGCCCAAGCTCCCCTTCCCTAGCCCCTTTATAGTCCTATTGGACAGACTCTCACCCTTTTTTTTATTCAAAAGGCCCACTGCTTCCTAAGGTTTGTTATTTGTTAGGAGTAATTTATTTGCATTCCCAAACTTATATTTGGATAAATGTGATGTAAGCGGCAATCATCCCTTCCTTTGGAATCATCAGTGGGTTTTTTCCATTGTGTTCATTGGTTTTCTAGAATAAACGCTTTTCATTCATAAATTATCTAGCAGCATTTGTCTCGAACACTGATAAACACACCATCATCATAAATATCTGTCCTGGTAAAAGGATTTCCGTGGCTCCAATGTCATAGACAGATAGTTATGAAAACTGCATTCTGCCCACTGCACAGTACAGAGGGACTGTTTTCTCACAAGCAAACAACAGCTCTCTGATGGGTAAGGTTTTGGCTAACCAAAGTAAGGATTAATTAACCTGGAGCTCTCAAATACATGGTAACTGTAACAGGTACTTATGTTGGACTTACTTTTTATATCCAAAAAGTTGTGTAAATGCTGTATTTCATACAATTATAGCATTCAGAACTCAGATTCTAATCTCACCAGAACCGACTCTACACCAGCTTTGGCCCATGTATCCTAATTTATACCACTGGATGAACAGAAACCAGTTAAATACAGTATTCATTTGTATAGCAAAAGAATATAGAGACAATACCTGCACAAACCCACACATCATATAGTCATCAAACAAAGGCAGACTAGGGCGGTCCTCTCGATAAATTGTGATTTTGTAGCTGTTCACAACCTGAGGGCTGGGCTGCGAATTGTCTGTTACGAGAACGATGACTTTGTTCAATCCAAGGCCAAGGGGGTAGTTAGCAATGCTGCAAGGCAAAACAGGAAAGAAGTGGAATAAGCACTAAAGAAACAAAGATTTACAGTGCTTTATCTGTGCCAGCTAAACTTTACTTGCTCCTTGAGGCTTCTATTTCTAACACTTTCTTTCTCTTACAGAATACATATGATTTAAAAAAAACCCTGTAAAATAAGATCTGTAACAATTTACAATTCTTTCAGGAAGACAAAATACTGACAGTGAAACTTAGTGAAAACAGCTCGAGTGGCAGTGGCAACAATTCTGACACAAAATCTGTGAATGAAGCCACCAGGAACAATAATTCCTGGCAGGTCCAAGTTAGTGGTGAAGTCAGCAGGGAGACAAACAAGACCAGAGGTGTCAGGTAGCCGTTGAAATTGTCCACTAGCCAAATGTGATGGAGTCCCAGACAAACTGCTCAGAGTGACAGACAAGAGCAAAGCTGGACTGTGCTCTTCTTCCCTTGGCAGGGAAATGAGAAATGCTGAAAGACACAGAACCTGCACATCCAGGGCTTTTACTTCTCAGTATAAAGGACATATTGCTATTCTGTTTTCCTTTTACAAGGAAGAAATCTCTTAAGTTTTTCACATGTATCTGTATTTACTGCTAAGGCAGTTAACATTAAAACACTAAAAAGCTGGGTGGAAGAATTTTATGGGAGCTTCTTTTGAAATGATAAATCAAGAATAATTTCTTACTGAAAATACAGGAAGCGTATTAGGCATTAACAGTAACATTACAGTAACAACTGTACAGACTGTCTGGTTATTAGCAGACATTCTAGGTCAAAGCATCTGCTTCATAGTCAGTCAAAAGATGGTGTGTTGCATAGATGCTTCATGCCATGAAGCAACGGTAGCTCTGTAATGGTTAAGGATTCTTCCTCCCAAGTGAATCATTGTCCCTGCTCTCTTTTTTATCCACTCATTAATGGCTAGTATGTAAATAGGCGAGTTCTCTGGTTCTGAGGTAACTGACCCAGATAAATAAATACTTTTTGTCCCTCCCAACATCTAAAACCTGGTCATGCCCAAAATGCCTATTGGGATTGTCCCTGGCACATGCTGCTGTCTGTGAGAGAGCTGGTTGGGAAAGCCAAAACTGTGCCAGGGATTTGTGGTGGTTTGACCCTGGCTGGACACCGGGTGCCACCCAGCCGCTCTGTCACTGCCCTCCTTAGCAGGGCAGGGGGAGAGAATGAGGTGGAAAGAAACCTTGAGGGTCAAGACAAAGGCAGTTTAATAAAACAAAGACCACGTGCGGAAACAAAAGGGAAAGGACAACAGGGACCCCCCTCCCCACCTCTCCCCACAGCGGCGCCCGGCCCCCGCCCGGGCAGCAGGGCCCCGGCACGTGCCGCGGCTGCTCCCGAGGACACAGACCAACGTCCCAAACCAGGAATGCCCCCCGCTGCCTCCTTCCTCCCAGCTTTTATCCCTGAGCAGAGCTCACACGGTACGGAACAGCCCCGCTCAGCCCGGGCCGGCTGTCCCGGCCGCCCCCTCCCAAGATGCCGCCCAGCCCCAGCCCACAGCGGGGGTGGGGGGGGAAATGTTGGAGAGGCAGCCCCGGGGCTGGGCAGGCACCGCCCGGCCACAGCCAGGCACTGGTGCCGCCTCCGGCCACCGACACAGAGCACGGCAGGCTGGCCTGGGGAAAAGCAGCTCCCCCTCAGCCAGACCCAGTACAGGATTATAGTAGCAATTAAACATTATGGATGATTGTGGGTCAGTGCTCAAACCTGATGTTTAGTGATGACTTTGCTGTTTCCCCTATCCTCCAGCTTTATACTTCTCTAAAAGATCAGATAAACTGGGACTCTTGCTGATGACAAGATGACCCACTCAGTGGATGAGGAAAAGGCTGTGCATGTTGTCTACCTAAACTTTAGTAAAGCGTTTGACACCGTTTCCCACAGCATTCTCCTGGAGAAACTGGCTGCTCNGGTCTTCAGAGGTATCTGGACAGGCTGGACTGATGGGCCGAGGCCAACTGTATGAGGTTTAACAAGGCCAAGTGCCTGGTCCTGCGCTTGGGCCACAACAACCCCATGCAGCGCTACAGGCTTGGGGAAGAGAGTGGCTGGAGAGCTGCCCGGCGGAAAAGGACCTGGGGGTGCTGGTTGACAGCCGGCTGAACATGAGCCGGCAGTGTGCCCAGGTGGCCAAGAAGGCCAACGGCATCCTGGCTTGTATCAGGAATAGTGTGACCAGCAGGAGTAGGGAAGTGATCGTGCCCCTGTACTCGGCACTGGTGAGGCCGCACCTCGAGTACTGTGTTCAGTTTTGGGCCCCTCAGTACAAGAAGGACATTGAGGTGCTGGAGCGTGTCCAGAGAAGGGCAACAAAGCTGGTGAAGGGTCTAGAGAACAAGTCTTATGAGGAGCGGCTGAGGGAACTCGGGTTGTTTAGTCTGAAATAAAGGAGGCTGAGGGGAGACCTTATCGCTGTCTGCAACGACCTGAAAGGAGGTTGTAGCGAGGTGGGTGTTGGTCTCTTCTCCCAAGTAACAAGCAATAGGACAAGAGGAAACGGCCTCAAGTTGCACCGAGGATGTTTAGATTGGATATTAGGAAAAATTTCTTTACTGAAAGGGTTGTCAAGCATTGGAACAGGCTGCCCAGGGAAGTGGTTGAGTCACCATCCCCCTAGGTATTTAAAAGATGTGGCTCTTAGGGACATGGTTTAATGGTGGACTTGGCAGTGCTAGGTTAACTGTTGGACTTGATGATCTTAAGGGTCTTTTCCAACCTAAATGATTCTATGATTCTATGACAATCCCTTATAATATAATTCTGATGAAAATAGGTCATTCTGAATGAGTAAACTTGAACTTATTTCTTCTTTTGAACCCAGCTGCCCTACTCTCACCCATGTAAGCAGACTGCTGGCTGAGGGACCAAGCCCAGCGGGGCAGTAGCTTAGGCCACAGTGCAAAATCAAGGCCTGGGTAAGAAAGCTCCATTTCTTTGCTGTCTACTGTGTGCAGTGTAACGATGGTCTGTTCCCACACAGCTTTGATCTGTCACTGACTGGAGAAGCTGGGGGAGGTGCTAGCAACTGTGCACTTCGTAAAGCTGGGGTTAATTATGGCTTGAGAACATATTACCATTGCCTTCAGGACATTGACAAATAAATACATATTTCTGAGTGTTGAACGCCCTCTGGCTTTCCTGTGACGAATCTATAGGCATTCTGTGCTTTTGGAAACACAAAACAATTCTGTAATATTTTGACATATTTCCAAAGTTAAGGACACTTTTAGTTTTTACTCATATTTTGTTGCTCATACCTTGGCCCTTTCTTCTCGTCAAGATGTACTTGGCATTGACAGTTAGACGGTTCTGCTCCTATCTTCACTGTCACCATGTCGAATGGGACTTCTGCATAGTATTCTTTGATCTTTGGGTTAAACTGAGGTTTCAAGTCCAGCTGTGGACTGGTGAAGATCTGCCTGATATGAGATAGGGTATCTTTATCTGTTCCAAGAAGGCATCAAAGAAAAAACTGTGAAATGTATGAACGTTTTTAGGTAACATGCAACTTCTGGCAGATTGATAACACATACAGTGGCAAGATTTTTAATGCCTGGTCACTCTGAGACTGATAATCCTGCTGCAAGGTCTTAATGGAGTTTGTATTGGCACTTGAGAGAAATTTTTAGGTCCTGGAGGGATTTTAATCATTCAGTGCCCGATGACAAAACTCAAAGTCTGAGTAAGCCTTTAAAAATGCAAGGATTAGGTCTGGGAGATCCTGTCTCCAGTTGGTTAACTGAAACTTAAAGAAGAGTTAGGCCAAAATTCATAACCTACTTAGGTACCAGCCTGTGTACAGGGTTTATGTACATGTCTAATTGCCAATAAAAATCAAAATAAGTTAGACATACTCTTATTGTTCATAAGAACAAGTCACATGGAGATATCTAGACCCATGGGGTCATTTGCAGTACAGCTGGAAGAATGTTTTATTAAAATTCCTAAATCAACAAATTCCAGTTCCTTCCCTGTGTATGAAATCTCCACAATCAAATCCTATTTGCTCAAATGTATCCTTTATTTTGTAGTGTTTGCCAAATGACTCATGAGAATAATTATTTCCTGGCAACCCACTTATGAGAAATATTTTAATCCAACCTATTGGATTCAGGTTTATAGTATAATTACACATTCAAAACTTGCTTTCCACATATATTCTCTTGTATGTGTTTAAAACTGGGTACTTCAGAAAATACTCCAGCCAGGAAACTCTTTTACTATAATATCTGAAAAATTTTGTGGCTTAAAACATGGCTTAAAAGGGTCATAAAGGATGCAAACAGTTCTATGTGGGCCTTTTCTACCTCGAAATATCTGCCTTCAGAAAGAAAACAGGGCAATTTCAGCACTCTTGCATGGATTAAAATGTAAAGGAAGTTATTCCAGTGGAAGAGCAGAATTTGGGCTACATTTGTAGGGGAATAGAGGCTTATAAATTGACACACACAAGGTATTTTAAAAAATCCTGCAGATGAGTATAAACAGTTCTCCAGATCCTGTATGCCTTACCTAGAAAGGTTATCTCACTACTAGCTTAAAAATGAGGAGGAATTTTCAAAACAAAAGGAATTGAGGTATTTTCAAAATAAAATATCATGTAATCAGAATGGAGATGCCAGTCAGCCAGCCCAGGAGCATTGCTGGCTTCTGACTGACACAGAGGAGTTCCTGGAGGCACCATGAGGTCAGTAACAGAGAGGAAATGAGGCTCAATGGGTAGAAAAGCCTTTCCGCCACAGAGCAATTGTTTCACGTTTATAAAGTGACCCCTCAGATAATGTGTCAATGAGGAAGGCAGCAGAAAGCATTGCTCCCACCAAAGACAAATATACTTTAAATATTTACGTATCTTTAAATATACTTTAGATATTCCTACAAGCAGGTATTTCAGAGAAACTCTTCATCTCTTAAGCAGCTCTTTAAAACTCCACCATTGAGCTGAAGACTGGCCTTGTACAAGGCTGATTAAACTCCGTGCTAATTTAAAGGTTATTCCACAAGAACAAATGTATGCTAAAGTTCTTGGAAATAAGGGGCAAAAGTCTACTGAAGTGCAGCAAGGGATCCATGAGTGTTGGAATACTCACATTAATATGCACACATAGCAGTGTTTAACTTTGTGCTTGAGGCTTATTTAACGTAATAGCCCAATTATTGAGTGATTCATAAACATTCTTGCTACTTAAAAATCCTTTTTTTTTTACATAAAAGCCTGCAGGCACTCCATTCAGTGAAAGGTTATGCAGAAAAACCCAAGAAATTTGTTCAAGTAATCTCTCTTCTTCCCCCTTAGTGGTCTAGAAAGACCTTGACTTACCATAACTGCATTGTCTGTCTTTAGTCTTACTGGAGTAATGCAATCCTGAAAGATAAACAGAAACAATTAATAATTTTCTGCTCTAAGCCTGATTCACAGTGCTATAGGAGAGGGAACTCACATCACATTAATTATAAAAAATACAGTGTACTTTTATTCTTTTCAGTGTCAGATCTTTGCTTTAGGCTCATGAACGCTGCTCATGGGCTCAGCAGAACAACTTACACAGATAAGGAAGACATTGGTCTTTTATTTGTAGTAAGCCAAGGCCTTCCAGCTGGAATGCAAAACAGTGTAATCTAAATCATACATGTTATCAGAAGTAGTACAAATAGGAAAAACATACCATATATAGAAGACCTTACTCTGATCCCTTACCTTCATGATTCTTCCTGAAGTCAGAAGGAAGATTCTGTTTAGGACTCGCGTTTTCTTGAGAATTCCTATCAATTCAATAGCAGAAACATTTCTACATGAATGGAAGGAACAGAAACCATAGAACATTTTTCAAAAATTCCTATGTGGCAACCCAAGGCACATGGTATTTTAATATTCTCCATGGAAAGATGAACATTCTGGATTCGTGTTCCCAGCATTAGAAATACTACCTGAATGAATGTGACAGAAAACACACATTCCATAATAAATGGTAGCATATAACATGAAAAAAGAAAACCAGAAATACATTCCAAAACATCGTTGAATTGCTGGGAGAAGGAAGGGTGGATATAGCCAAGAATAAAATAACACAAACCATATCTCTTAACTGTTTGCATGATGCTTTTTTGAGCATACTTGAGGTTAAAGTTAGACTTTGTTCAAAAAAGAATTAAATATAAATGAAAGCCTGTGGCAAGGTGAATATCTGTACCGACGTTAGCACAAATTCATATAATGGAACATCTATGTGTTTTGATTTGTTTCCTAATTCAAAATGAATCACATGATCAACATCCAGAGCATATATATAAATCCTCAGTGAAAAAAGACAAGTCAATTGCAACAATTCATTAACATGGTAGTGGTGCCCATATTGTTAACTCCCCAGATTTTTTCTTTCATGTAACATTTTGGGAGCATAGTAGAAGAAAGGCAGTAGGCTTCTCTCCAATCCATGTACTGGATCTCTGGCTGGTAAGACCTCTTCAGAGGTCCATTAGCATTTCTTGAAGCTTTCACTTGTTTTTCTCCCAGTTTTTTCCATAGAAGGAAAGAAGCAGCTGGCAGATGTGTGTGTGTCTGCGTGTGCACGAACATGTAGTTTTCAGCTTGCAGGGTCTAGACACTGCCCTAATTTCATGCACATTCATGACATCCTTCAAAGAAGGCACTTAACAAACTATTAGAGAGTTTGTTTTCCAAGGTATAAGTTATTTTGCACCCCTCTCTCTGCTTGCCAATAGCTAACACCTGTCAAATACTTTTTTTCTCTCCATTGTTCCTTTTTGCATTGCCCAGTCCCAAACCTAACTGTAAGGTGAAAACAAAATGTCTTAACTCTATAAAATGCCAGACTTTTGTTTAGCTAAAGGACACCTCAGGAGTGTGGCAGCTACCACCAGTGCAAGGCCCCGGCTCCCAAAGGAACTGCATGACCTGCACGTGTCAATTCTGTAAAGAGATTATGATTATCACCAGACAACATTAAAAGACATACAATAACTCTATCTAATTACAGCAGGGTATCAAAACGTAATATTTAGAAATTATATTACAGAAAGATACTCAGATTACTGTATTTATCTCTGCTGAAGACTGGACTTTGTAATCATCAGTACCATCAGGTTTTCCTTTCTCCAAGCTCCTTGCAGCTTGCAGGACTGAGGAACGATGCAGTTATGAAGCTCTTCCTCAGGCAGGGAGTGGCTGAGATCCTGGGCTCTGCAGAGTCCTTTCCTTCACATGCTGTTACTCAAGAAGGGACCTTCATCTGTGTGAGCAGCCCCTTATTTACTTAGTATCTTGGAGGAGCTATCAAGCGCAGATGTGCGCATTGCCTACACACTTTGCAATTAGCTTTAATGAAACTAATGACTATAGGTCAGGTACCCTAGGTAGAGTGCATGCTTGTGAATGTACCTTTTGACAGATCCCCGCTGTGTACATCACAAACTATTGACAGTGAACCTGTCCTTTAGGAATCTCTCTGATTCAGCAAGCGAAAAAGCGAAAGGATTGACAGCAGCAATAGTAATGTAGCTCTGATGGTCTAAGCAATCAGAGACATAAGCAATGAAAGATGTATAGAAATAGATAATATCTTTCATAAGATTAAAACATAATAAGGAAAAAATATGGTCACTTTTGGGGCCTCTGATGGATGTGTTAGTTGTGGATGGTGCAATTTTTAATGGGTCATAAAGTCAATGTTGAGACCATAATTCAGTATTCAGGTAGAGTTATGAATTATTTATTTAGATGATGTTTTGTAGGTCCCTCTTGAAAATGAGGAGCCACCGGAGGTAATTTTGTGAAACATGATCACTAGCAATTTTTTTCTCTTTGATTAACTGGCAATGAGAGCACTTTGTTTTGTAGACTGTTTGCTTGGCTTCAGTCACAGAGTTTCCATGAGGGCATTTCGTTCACCAAATGAAGTATCTTGTGCTGATCTTCAAAAGAGAAATACAAAATTGCACACTCAAGAGTGGGATTGGCTTCCTGGCACTTAATCCCAGCTGTCTCTCATTCTTCCCATTGCAGATCAGTGATCTTATCCCAGACTTCCTTGCTGTTGTCTTCTTCTGCTTCATAGTCCGAACCATGTTTGTTTCTCAGACTGCCCAGGTGATGAGCACGACCGAGTTAAACTCCAAGAAATTATTTTCAACTGAAATTC
>WAAD01004846.1:132033-191005 GCA_013389945.1 Fregata magnificens
TGAAATTCAGTTTGAGGGTCACTGCTTCTATTTTGACCTAACAAAGGGCTTGCATATGGGAAGCTAGTAACACTTTTCCAAATATATCTGTTGATTTCATAAAAGCATTTGCAACTTTATTGACCTGCTTAGGCTTTTGTCTTACACAAATACAGAAGGGCTAGCTTTTCTCACTAATCTGATTCTCCCATGTTACTCTGCTGTCTGACACAGCCAAATATACTTGCCACAGTACTTCACAGCCCTTTTTCTAAAAGACAGTAATGATGTATGTCTTTGTCATATCACAAGTTGAAACTGCATAGAGTTGAAAAACAGTGCACAAACAATGCAGAAAATTGATTTCAGTGCACATGTTAGGTAGTACCACTCCATCACTTTCAAAGAACTTTGTCATATGTTATACCAATACATCTGAGATGGTCATTCTCACCTAGGCTGTAACCATTTCATCATAGTTTGAGATGACTTTCTAGAGTTCTTCTTGCTTCTCCTGTGGAAGGAATTCAGATAGTTCACTAATACCATTTAAGGTTTCAATACGAGTCATGTAGATGAAATGGATTAAGAAAAGTACACCAGGAAACTTCTTTAAATCCTGTCTCCATCCTATGGAGGGATTCATGATCAGTGGACAGCATAACTGTACAAGACCTAAGTCAGAAGTCATTATTTTTCCCATAAGTATCCATGTTTGTCTGGTTGGACAGTCAGCTATGCAAATCACTGGATTTTGTAAATGAAAATACCAATTTTGCAGAGTCAGAGAAATAAGAACTGGCAATTAAATCACCCAAACAACCTGGCCTTAACTGAAGAAATTCAGGAAAAGTGTTCTGATATACAAACTCATCAAAGCTGGGAATCTCAAAAAGATTAATCAAAGCTCAAAGAAAATGCATACCTGAGTTATTTGGGGAGTAAGCTCTACTAAGCCCTTTCTTCCTTGCAATTAAGTATAATTACATGCATATCTGACACATGCATCACCATCACATGCNGCAAGGGCTTACACATGAATGCAAGCAGCTGCATCTTTCAGTTACTTTTCATGGAGTGGCCTGCAGTAACAACAATAATACTTAGCACATTCATGGAACTGTGTATTTTCAAAACACTAATAAACAGNGAATGAACAGAATGGCATTATTAGCTTAGCCATTGCAGAAAAATACAGCGCAAAGAAGCAGATTGGCCTATGCCCTGGAGAAAGGTCATGGTACTTCTACATATTTACACACATACAGTAATGTTCAGCTTGAAATAAAAAAAGAGGCTGAGAGGCTTGCTCAAAGTGAGTGAGTGGCACAGCTTAGATTAGAACAGAAAGCTGCTAAAGGTTGGTATGCTTTGATATGCAAACCTAAATATTTTGGCAAAAGGGCAAGGGCTTACACATGAATGCAAGCAGCTGCATCTTTCAGTTACTTTTCATGGAGTGGCCTGCAGTAACAACAATAATACTTAGCACATTCATGGAACTGTGTATTTTCAAAACACTAATAAACAGTTACCTAGCACAGTGGTAAAGTATAAGCTTCACTTTATAGCTAAGCAAACAAAGATAGGGATGACTATTGACTTGCTGAAAACCACGCCCAATTTAACAAGGAACAAAATTACAACTTAAGAAATCTTACAGATGCCTTATAGAGTCACTATGGCATTCTCCAAGAAAAATGTCCAAAATAATGTCATTTGCACATTTTACTTGAGACTCAGTGGAATGGAGCACACACATTTTCTAATGTGTCTCTGTTCCCAAGCCCTTGTTTGCAAAATAGTATATGCCTGTAGTCAGTGAAGAAGTATGGCATACATGTGTATGAAACATCATAAGCCAGAACACAATGAGCACAGAAAGCATATTTTTTACAAATTTTATACTAAACGTATAGTATACTACACCTTTTCTCCTTCCCTCCTTTCATTCCTTACTTCCTCTTTTCTTTCCTCCCTTTCTTCCTTCCTCTCTTCCTTCCTTTCTCCCTCCCTCCCTCCTAATGAAAGTTAAAATCTCTTGCCAGAAGCTCAATGGATCCAACCTTGTCATTACAATATTTTTCCAGCTTTTCAAAAACAATTAAAATGAGGATCTCGGAGTATGCTGCTCTTTGACCTGTCTCTTATTGGACAGAAAATTTAGAGCCACTCAAAATTATTAGTCCCTTTTGGAAAAATCTTCACCTAATATTTTATATTTTCTTTACAGTTTTGCTTCTAATTGGTGAATAAATTAAAAGATAGTCTTAACCCTGGAAAGCACTCCTAATTTTGAGTTTACAGTTGTTCAGAAACAACCTACCTAATTCACTTCATATTTCTTAGAAAAAATTTTACTGTTGCTTCAATTAAGTTTTTAACCAGAGTCCTCTGTATTAGAAACGGGCAAAACTGTCCTATGTAGAAACCTAGCTGCAACTCTAATGGCAGAATGGCTGACAGTGCACCATGATGGGATGATGGACCTTCATCACAACTGCTGTAAATCCACCTACATCTACTGAAGGATTAAGTTTTATGGTGCTCACTGGAGCAACTGCAATTAATATCATTTGAGATTATTCCTGAACATATCATATAATAGCTATCTTACCATTCTGAAAGATTTGTATGTGCCTCTTTAGTCATGAACTGGAATTGTTCAAGTAAACTGGAAAGCAACCAATGCACAGTCAGGACTGAACCAAGCCGCCTCATTGGGTCTACCATGTGATAAAGGTCACGGAGCAAAGTTTGAATCTTGGGTGCAGCAGAAGGGAAAAGCTGAGAAGAGAGACACTGATTAGAGACTACATGTTATAATATTTTTAAAATGCCAAGAAGTGAGAAATGATCAGAAGACAGCGTATATAGCATACGGATGGATTTATATTAATGCTTTTTCCCACATGTGTAGAAAATTACTGTCTTGCCCAGCCTCGCAAATCAGGATTACTAGTACTGACATGGAAGTCTAACTCCTTTGCGCCTGATTCGACTTCCAGATCTATTCAACTCAATCCCTCTTCAGAAAGCCTCATCAGTCTCCAACCCTGATACTCATCCAGGAGGTCTACAAGAAATCCTGATATCATGCAGACTTTCTGAACAACAGATCCAGTTGCAGATCTTTTATTTCCTCAATACTTGTCATTTCCCTCATTAACTGCCATGCCTATTCACAGACACTGACTGTTATTCCTCCATCTCTATTCTTCTCCAAAAATGAACTCACTTGAAGTGTGAAGATGATGACATATTACATATTCCACCTGCTTTTTTTGCCACTTTTTCATATATATCTGTTCTCTGGTCATGATCGCAGTGTTGTGCTGTGTCCAGTTCTTCCAGTCACATCTGCTCTGCTTCATTATAATTCTGTTTTCTTACCAACTCATTAGTCATTTACATAATTTTCCTCCTTTTCCTTTCATTCTATTTTCTGGTCTCTGTTTCTGCTTTAGCTGTCCTTTTCAATGAATCCTCAACTCAAATTCTCTGTTTTATTTCTTTATCTCCTGTAATTTAAATTCCAAAAATCCTCTGAAATAAAATCAGGATAACCTCTATCTCCCTGCTTCCCTGTCCATCCAGCCTAATGCATGCGCCAGAGACAGCAAAGAATGATAATGAAGAAGAAATGTTAAGAGATTTACATAAAATATGTATCCAATAAAACAAGCCCCCGCTTATTACCAGCTCAAATTGTCCAAGATTCTTCAGCTCCTTTATGAAAGTAATCATTGAATTTATCTCTTCTAAAGACAAACATTGCTCATCTTCTTTGTGGTAAGTTCCATCCTATGAAGGAAAGGGCAGCAAATTCTGGTGAAATCACATGGAAAGAAATGCGCTTTCATTAGACCCCAATCCCTTTGGTGATCAAAGGGACAAGTTACAGCAGCTCTCAACTTGCCCTAACCTCATCCAAAGTCATGTCAAGCCAGCTCCTTGATAACTCTTCTCATTTCTCAGTCTAGAATACAGTAGACCGCGCATTAGCTTTGTGTAGAAAAGAACCCATAGAAACTACCATGGGAAGCGACTGCATAAAGTATAGACAATGAAGTGGACAGTTTGAAATGTGGTCTGCTCTCCTACAGAAAACAGGCTTAGGTAATCATATCATACGTGTGCATGCATCTGCGGCTTCCTACTTTACTCTGACATAAATTTGGAACCCATGACCCTGTTTTAGTCACACCTGCCTGAGAGGCAGAAGTCGCAAGAATAATGTAGTCCCTGTGAGTCTTGCAAGCAGGGGACTCCTCAGAAATGCCCCTTTACAAGTGCCCAGACTGAGAGAAATACTGCTAAAGGAGTTCCCAGCTTGTCAGAAATAGACTTCACAAGTGATGCAAAATTTATACAGACCCTATAAATGCAAAAAAAAAGTAATTGGATCTTGCATTCAGAATAAGACACAAAGTTGTAGGAAACAAAATTTAATTCTGATGCTCATGAATCTACTTGTTTGAGTTAATCAGTTCTAGGTTTATGAAAACACACAAACCTGTATATTAAAAAAGACCATTTAAAAAAATTGGTGGGGAAATTACTTTGTTAAAGTTTTAAATATATTTTTAAAGTACTGTACTTTGGGGGATGATGTAATTTGAGATTGGAATTTTTATTAAAGAAAATTCGATTGTTCAATATAATCACAGTTTTATTCATGACTTCCCCAGAATTCAGTAACAGATAGTTTTGATTAAATAAATCCTTCATTCTATAAGTTGGCACCAACAATTTCAGACAGGCATACAATTTAGAATGAAATATTTGCAAACAGTTAATAATAAGAAAAAGGTGTAATGAACTACCTTGCTCACAGTTGATCCATATATTTTTTGTAAAGCTTCTATAAAACTGGATGTTGAGGATTCATTAGATAAGAGAAATTTAAAAGTATCTTCAAAAAGAAATTCTTTGAATGTTTGGTTCTGAATATTTGATTCATCCTCATCCTGAAAGTCAAAGTTTTCATGCACCTGTTGGAAAACAATGCAAGAATTTATAGTTTGAATATCAAGTTCAGTCTTCTCATAACCACATATACCAAACTGGAACTATTTATAAAAAAAAAAGTCATAATAACATAATAACACATAATAAAACAGACAGGATTATAATATAGCAAATACTGTACCACATTTTCTGTCAGAACTACACACCACAATGTTTGCTGACCTCCAGCGGATAGAGTACAATAGTGCATTCTCACGTGAGAGCTTTTTTTTTGTGTTTGATTTGAAATTTGTTAAAAGAAATAAAACTTCAGCTTATGTGTTAACACAAATCTCTCAGGTATTTAGGAGTTACTACGTATGAAGGTATAAATTTTACAATATATAAACACAGTGAATAAACTCATGTTTATAAAATATGAATAAATTCGTATTTTAGCATAAAGACAAATATAACTTCAAGCTGCGTGGGGTGTGTGCATACTACAGTTTCCAAGGGATACTGTTCAAAGTCAAATGTCGTAGCAATCATCAACCATTATTTTTTAGATTTGTATTTTCATACGAAACTATTAAACACTACTGATTTACTGTACATTTATGGATTATGGCTGATGGTTGGGACTACTTTACAGGCAGGTAGACATTATGCTTTATGTTTAGTTTTTTAAGCAACTCCTGGGAGAATTTTTTTACAGCCTGGTATACAATTATTAAATTGTTATGACATGTCACATTTCTTATACTAGTTAAACAAGTCTTGTCAGACTAATTAAGGATATTGTCTTCATGGATTTTTTAAACTGTGCAAACTTTCTTTCATATGTCCATTTTTCCTTTGTGTTTAAAGGATCTTTGTTTTGTGAAGGATGGAGAGATTGACTGCACTGTTGTTACTGGAAACTTGAACAGATTTTAACTGAGGATGAATTTTAAAAGTGTCCTCTTGTAATTTCCCAGGATATATTGACTAATAATTTTTCTTGCCTTTTGTGAATCATAAATATGGACAAAGATTTTATATACCTAGGTATATACATATTCATATGTATATATCGGGGTAATGAGAAGCAGCTGGAAAGCAGTACAATTTTTGCTTCTGGCCAGGCTGTTCTGCGGCAGGAGTGGTACAAACTGGTACAGGGAGTTTATGCCGCAGGTCACATTTCTCTGCTTTTGAGGGCCTTGAGGACCATCCAGGAAGAAGGCAGCACAGTGGAGGTCAAAGCAGGTGATGAATTGAAGAAGTACAATGCAATTCATGGAGACCTTTAATTTGTATTAAAAGCCAGTTGTGGTATTTTAACTTCCTCCCTTCCTCTTTGTTCTGGCACAGTTAATACCCAACTCTACTTGCATGCAATGCTTCCTATGGATTTTGTTTAGCTGATACTCAGTTGGGGTGATAATCCTGTAATGCTAAAAGTGAAAGGTTTGCACTCTTCAATGATGTGGTGAACTTCATCACAGGAACTCTGTCCCTTAAAAATTGGTTTCTCCTGCAGCAACTCTCCACTGTTGGGCAAAATTAATATTAATGTACTTGGACATTTCTCAGAGGTTTGAGGGCAACTGTCATAGATGGTTCCCTGCTGCGTTCTTTTTGGTGTAAGTTTTTTGGGTCAAGCAATAATTTGTGTAATTTTCTCACCTCAAGAATTACTGGGTATATGGAGGTGCCAAATCCAATGTCAAACGTTAGCATTTGAAAACATAGTCTGCATCTGAAATACAATATAACAGGAATCAGATTCAGTGAGGTTAGGTACTGTTGTGAAATATATGCTACAATGACACACACACAGAGGTCCAGAGAACATACACAAGAACATACACACATAGGTCAAGAGAAAGCATGCAATACAGACTAAATAAAATCTCTAAGAAGAGCCAGCAGCATTAAACATAGATAGAGTCAGACTGTGAGCTGATGAAAAGAGTGCTATATTAAAGTGTATTTACATGGTTGACTTTTAAACCAGTGAGGGAGGTGAAGTACACTGGAGGAGGAAATGCCTTTTGATGAGAATGAGGTCCTGCAAAAACTTAAAGACATTTGGAGGTCAATAGATGGTGAAACACTCCGAGTTCATTGAAGCCAGAGTTGTGCTGCAGCTATGGGGATGTTTGAAGGCATGGGCCAGGAGCTCTAAGCAACTCTTGGGTTACCTAAACAAGAGATACCCATCCCACTGGTAAAAAAATGTTAGAGTTTGGACCACTGTCAAAATAGATCCACCCCTGTTACACTACTCCCCTCCTCGCTACCCTGTCCATTCACAATGTAAGCTTTATTCCCAACTTGCATAAATCAAATAATGAGCTTTATATTACTGCTACTAAAACACCTGGGTTCTCAAATAGCTTTATAAAACATATAAATGTAATAAATAGTAACTTATTTACTATTTACCATAAAAATGTCAGGGATGTGACATAACATATCTAGAACAAATATTAATTTTAATTAATAAAAATATTACATAATAAATGTTGATCTATGTTTAAGAAGTGTAACACTCAAATAGAAGTTATTACAATGATTTAACACCCGCAGAAAAGTGACTGTTGCTGCCTAGGTATATTTCATAAGGTACATTTCACAAAGTATTCTACAGTGTCTCTTGTTCAGATTGCCTGCCGCAGCCAGTTCTGGCCCGTCTGGGCTACTCTAAATATTTGACATATGACAGAGGTCTCACTAAAGGGAAATAAGGCTTTACATATGTTAGGACTAGCCCAATTGTGAGTGATTTCTGTTCATTTGCACTGCCTGAAACACTTCATCAGAACACAGCATCGGGTCCTACGTATTCATCATAACCTTTTCTCAAACCAGAAACACTTTGGATATTGAAGAGTTTTACTCCCTAAATGCAGCACATCCTCACTTTATTCTATAAAGAAGTATGAAATAGAGGAGATTTTTTTATTTTAGGAGTCATGTATCCTCTACAATTTTTGTGCTGTTCTAAGGAGCCATCTTGACAATAGCATAGCAATGACCACTGCAAGTCACTTACTGATTGAAAGAATTTGGTCCTGAGGCAGATGATTCACTGAAGACCTCAGTTATAAGGAGAAGTTTGCTTATAGCTTCCTTCATGTTGTTGAAGGCTTGTTGGGGAGAACTGCTTTTGAAGAATATCTCAAAAAACCTTTGCAGCTGTGAAAGAGATTACACATTTTTAACATTTATAGTAAATCAGTGCTTAAGATCATAAATTAAAAGGTTGGTAGAAGTAAAAATTGCCTTAGAATGTAAACTTCAGTTCTTATTCATTTGCACAGTAAAGAAAAGAGGCATGAAAAGCTCCATGCAGCATACTAGTAGAGAAGGACTCTTTTTTTACAAATATCAGAAACAAACTCTGTATTAATGGTTTTAAAAAGTATTGCTCACAGTCTAAGCTTGCTTTGATAAAACCTTTTGCTGTCAACTGGTTCTAGGCAACAGAAACCACAAACACTTATTTCTTCAGCAGTAGGTAATAGCACACTCAAAGTAAAAGCCTTTTCTCTTGTTAATATACTGTGCCAAGGGCTATCCCACTTGACCTTGACTACAAATCCTTACCTCAGGTTAACAAGTTTTAAATAGTATATAGAAGAGAGGTGTTGAAAAAATGATCAGCCACCGCAGCCTGTGTTTTGACTGGAGTCTTGCACATCCTGAGGATTTTAGACTCATGAATCCTCCCAGTGGCATATTCTCTGGCCTGCATAACACTGTCCTCTCAGTTTCTTTCATCAGTCATGAGAATTCACCTGTCTCATCACTTCAGACAGTGATTCAGCAAAACAGAACTGGAGCAACACAGAGCCCCAGTGAAGAGTGGGACACAGGCAGGCTTTTCTGCATCAGAGTCCTTTGTGTTAAGAAAGGGGCTGCCATTGAACACATTATCACATTGCACAGAACCCAATTAATGTCTGAACTGTGTAAACCTATTAGATAATTTAGTAACACTATATTACCAGATACATTTATATAGTATAAAAGCGCTGTCTTCAGAAATAAAGCACGTAAAGTATACACAGAACATGTTTTGTACTGATATTCAGAAAAGAAAAAAATTCAGATTATTTCTAGGGATTCCGTTACTAAATTGACTTAGAAATGCAATTATACATTTTCTATTATCACCTATCCTACATGACCCATTAGGGTAACATGACTGAAGCATGCAGGCTTCTGTAGACAACGCCACTGGGGGCTGATGTGGTTGGCATCTCTCTAGCTGCTTTTGACTACAGTCATGATCAAGTATTCATTGCAGATAGGTTAACAAAGCTTCGCCTTTAGCAGAAGTCCATAACAAGGCTTAATGTGATATTTTGGGTCTAAAGCATGATCACAGAATCACAGAACCACAGAATGGTTGAGCTTGGCAGGGACCTCTAGAGATCATCTTGTCCAAACCCCTGTTCAAACAGGGCTACCTAGAGCCAGTTACACAAGACTATGCCCAGACAACTTTTGAATGTCTCCAAGGATGGAGACTCCACAACTTCTCTGGGCAACCTGTGCCACTGCTCAGTCACCCTCACAGCAAAAAAAGTGTTTCATGATGTTCAGATGGAACTTCCTGTCTTTTAGTTTGTGCCCATTGCCTCTGGTCCTGACACTGGGCACCACTGGAAAGAGCCTGGCTCTGTCCTCTTTACAGCCTCCATTCAGATATTCGTACACATTGATGAGACCCCCTTGACCCTTCTCTTCTCTACGCTAAGCAGTCCCAGGTCTCTCAGCCTTTCTTCATATGTGAGATGTTCCAGTCCCTTAATGATTTTAGTGACCCTTCCCTGGACTCTCTCCAGTAGCTCCACATCCCTCTTGTACTGGGGAGTCCAGGACTGGACACAGTGCTCCAGCTGTGGCCTTGCCAGTGCTGAACACAGGGGAAGGGTCACCTCCCCTGACATGCTGGCAACATTCCTCCTAATGCTGCCCAGGTTACCATTGACCTTTTTTTTGTTGCAAGGGCACATTGTTGGCTCATGTTCAACTTGGTGTCCACCAGGACCCCCAGGTCCTTTTATGCAAAGATGCTTTCCAACTGGTCAGCCCCCATCATGTACTGGCACATGGGGTTGTTCCTCCCCAACTTCCCCTTGTTGAACTACATAAGGTCCCTGTCAGCCCATTTTTCCAACCTGTCGAGGTCCCTCTGGACGGCAGCACAACCCTGTGGTGTATCATCCACTCCTCCCGGTTTTGTGTCATTAGAGGGTACACTCTGTCCCATCACCTAGACATTTAATGAAGATGCTGAACAGGAATGGACCCAGTAGGGACCCCTGGGGTACACCGCTAGTTACTGGTGATGCGTTATGATGCACTGTGCTGACACCAGATCTCCTTACAATATACTTCTGTGCACCCTAGCCCAGAGAATTTTCTAGACAGCGTTGGAGCCTCCCCTTGTGAGCATGAATACTGCCAAGCACGCTGGCCTGCATTGGCATGGATGAATGGCTTTCAGTTTCTTCAGGCAGCATATTGCAGTTAAATGTAATAAGCATTTTCCACCTTCCTTTAAAAAAATACTGTATCATTACTTACAGCCAGCTGTGGGAAATACTTGAGTATGCAGCTAATGCTGATCCTCCTTTGCTTTTTGCTCTCTTCAATTCCAATAACTCCATTCTGTTGTGCTGGTAAATAACTGGTGGGTAGGATGTTGGTTTGCCTGTCTTCCTGTTCTTATCACCTCTGGTTTTATTCTAACAAGTGATTCCCTTCCCAAGCTTTACTGACTAAAAGAAATGTGTTCCATGCAGATTTGGGCTGAAGGTTTGCAGTGCCTGGGACTCTTTCTCCTGTTTCTGATAAAGCTATCTGAAATGCCAGTAGGAAAAAAATGACAACAGTCTATATGACTAAAGTTATAAAATTAAAACTCTGACTGCCAGGAAATTGCATAGTAAAGGTTGCACATACAGCCTCAAGTCTGCCCTTTGGATATTCGCATCATGTTGAAATCTTGAATTACATCACACTGTATTTTTATGCTGTAGAAAGTTTTTCATGTGTGCTGCAATTCCATGAGCCTCTAGGGCAAAAGAGCCCTGCAACTGCTATTTAGAAAGAGATAATGCAAATCCTCAGATCACACTCCATTTTATTGCCACAACAGGCTGAGAGGGAGTCTGTGCTTCCCAAAGTCTAAGATCACCAAAGCTGTGTTTCTCCCACAGAGTAGTATAAAGATTAAGAACAAGAAGCTGCACATATTTCAAATCAGTTCTGATTCAGATTCATCTCTGAGTGAAATTGTCCCATTTCAGCTCCTTGTTGAGGCCAAAACCAGTTAATTGAACCGTTCATGTGAAATAAAAAATTTAAAATGAAGACTCCCAAGGTGGGACTACATGGTGGTTCTTCAGCTGACTTTGACAACAACAGTTGTCCAGCATCTCTGCCAGATCCTGTACATCACTCACATTCCTGCTACACTGGCTTGAACCTTTTCTCTAGTTTCCTAAATCTGCAGTGGGTATTGAGGGGCTAAGCAAGAAGCTGTGTTGTTTTGCTGCACAGGGAAGATAAGGAGTTGCAGAATTTTCCAAGGAGAGGTGGGGATTATTGGAAGGAAGGGAAAGCAGGACAGAAAAAGCCCCATTAGCTCATTTGCTCCTCACCATAAATCAAACCCTAAGCACCTCAACACAAAGGATAACCAATGCCTATATTGCTAGTCAGAATTGATGAAAGACAGGCTGATTTGCCCTATTTGCACTCACAGTATACTGTTGGCTGTAATAGCATACTGTTTCCAACACAGCAGGCATTAAAATAAAACTGGCTTCTCCAAGGAACTGTGTTTTAGTTACAGCCCTCCTTAGCCAGACTAGAAAAGAAACAGTGCTCAGCAGGTCCTCATTAGGGGATATCAGGTTTTAGGACAATGTTTATTCTAAGCCAATGACTGAAAATAAATATTTAGTCAGTCTGTTTCAGGACCAATAGAGACAAGAGACGAATACTTCAAGTTAAATTCCAATTCATGAAAAAAATCCTATTTAAACCAGTTCAGGTTAGGTTTGATTCCTACGGATTCTACAGGATTCTCAGCAACTGGTAGGGAAAATGTAGAGTATATGGATTAGGGGTGATAAAGTGCGAAAACCTGTGGCAACCTCAGGTTCTTCTGAGTGTGCCCAACAAAGATCTATAAATACCTGTGTTCAGCTGCAAAATATTGAAGTCACTGAGTTGAAGTTTACCTTAGACGATCACCACTGAGGTTTGTTCTCCCACCTTCAGAGCAAATGGACTACCTGTCCAGCAAGATCTAATCTCATTATTGGTTGAGTGTGATTAAAAGCAGCATTGAATAGTAAAAAAGGGGACAGAATGGGAAAAACTGGTGGCAATCACAGGAATTTAGTCTGGGAGAAAGCTGACCTCTGGCTGGCAAAATTTTAAGCAGAGGAATAGGGATTAAATTTTAGTAGGCTGTAAAACTTAATGCAGACATGCACGAATATTTTGTACAATGACACCATTGTATACAGAATCGCAAGACTTCTCAGGAGCTTGAAGACATTCATCCACATGCTGGATGCATACAGTTGGAGGTGTGTTCCACGTATTTATGTAATGACTTTCAGAAAGTGTGTGAATGCAAATTACATGGATCAAGCACACATTTTCTCTAAAGGCAGAATGAACTAAAAATATTATTAAGATTAATTTTAACTCATTGACCTTTTGCTCACTGATAACTACTTTTGCTTTAGGATAAGCCATTAGAAAAAAAAGATTTGGCTAACTCAATATTAATTTTACTATGCTTTTTCTCTACCTGCTTTGACATCCACTTTTTAAAATCTGCAGTCATTAAAATAAGGTTCATGATCTCAGTGACATGGATCCCTTTGGCTCCTCAAAAATACACTGAACCATCAGTTAAAGGCCTGACACACTGAAAAAATGCAATTTAATTGACAAAGGAATTCTGATTTGCAAGCTTCATGCACAGACTCATGCACACTCGAGGAGAGTGGAAGAGTGTGTGCCATCCACAGGGCTGGATGCTATGGTGACTAAAGTAATTCCCTTGAGACGATTTTCCTCTGGCAATTTTTCTGCAGATGAATTTCTTAGGGGGGATGCTGGGCAGCCTGGGGCAGCTAGCTGAATGGTCACCTGAGGATTGCCCTGCAAAAGGGTGTAAGTTGATTTAGATAGCCATCTCCCAGCCCCTTCTACCTCCACCCCTTGTTTTAAGGGGCCTGTTCAGAGTGCGTTGAGCAGCAGACACAGCCAGAAACTGTGTGCACTGGGTGTTGCATACCAACACTCCACAGAAGATACAAATTAATTTTACTGTAATAAAAAAAACCTGTAGCGACCCTTCTGGGATTGCCTTCTAGCTCAGTCCTAGCACAGTCTTCCCTCCTGACGAGACAAGAAAGATTTTCTTTGACTAACCTTACAAGTGGCAGTAAAGGCAAACTTAAAATGCCTACCTTCACTGCATTGATTAGCTTTCTGTTGATTGTAATAGGTGTTCAGAGGCACAGCTCATGTGAAGACAATTCCCTCAAGTGCCAAAATCTGTAGAGGAATCCCACCCTACAAGACTACATGGCTTATGTCTGTGTATGAGCTAAGTGTCTAAGTTCCTTTTATACCTCACCGCAGAACACAGACACTTCAAGAGCATGATTCATGCCATCCTAAGGTAGACATCTTGAAACGGTGACATTAGTTGCAATCTAAACCTGCTCTGTTCCTCCAATGACTGTACAGGGAACCTAAACGAGACACTGAAGACAAGTAGGAGATACACAGCCCGCCCATGGACAACAAAACCTGTGTGCCTGGAATATACGGAATTGTCTGGGAGGATGTTTGTCCCAAACTTACCATGAGAAAGAAGGTGACCACCAGTGAGGTTAAACAGTAACCAGGAAATTACAAAGTGACTTTTGAAACAATGAAGGAGTCAGCTTGGGAAATAATATAAAAGCAGCATGAAAATTTGCAGTGGGAGGAGAGACTTTGGGGTGGAGTCAAAACCCGGTCAGGCACAGCCAGAAGTCAGCCCACTGTTACCACAGCTTCTGCCTAGACTGCAGGGAATACTAGGGTGTACGGATGGGCACAGGTCCTACGTGGGTACAGGCAGAGCTGGAGCCCCCACTTCTCCAAGCAGATGTGCATGCCAGAAGTGAAGCTGCATCCCAGGAGAGTGGGGCTGTGTTCGTAACCTGTGCCGCCTGTGAGACAGGGTCTGGGTAAATGTGGGTGAGTGGGTGGGTGTGACCACACCTTCAGGGGTTATTTACAGAAAGATGTTTAGAAATGTGCAATGTTTATTAACATTTTTGAAGTGTCTGGTATCATGGTTTACCTGTTCTCTAACTGGATTTGATAGTGACTGTATTATTATTACTGGTTGCTAGTCAATTACCTATCATTAATTAGCCAGTTCTGTCCTGGGTTTGGTTAAATAATGTGAACTCGTAAATTTTTTCCTGCAACAGTATCTCACCTTTGGAGGTGTAGCTGAGCTCTGAACTTACCCTAGAGGCAAGGAGATAGAAGAGAAGAGGTCATTGGGGCTACTGAGTAATTCAGTGTAATTTTGAGGTTGACATTTTGGGATTTGGTGCATCATACTTTACAGGATTTGTATGAATACATTTTGAAAAGACCTAGTTGTGGCCTTCAAAACTAGATGGCAGACAAAGTTATCAGGATCCTATCTGAGAGCAAGGATTTCGTCTCAGGACCAAAGCATGACCTTTCAAGAAATGACCCTTTTTGAAGTAACGAAGGGTGTCCTCTCCAGGTTGTTCTGCTATACATTGGAGCTGTTGCAGTCCTTCTGATCAATTGGATCTGCAGCGTCTCAAAAGACTTAAGGTAATTGCCTCGCCTTGAAAATAGCTGTGGATGTTTTCACTTGAATCAATTCAATCAATCTCTGATAACTTTCAGTATAGGCTCTGTACTCTCAGTTCATTTTGTACATTCATTCTTCTTACTGGATCTATATTTGGTGAAATTTCTTCATCAAGTCCAAATACTTTTGGGTGTAAGTAGTCATTCATAGCTACAAAAATACTCTTTTACACACAAACAAGAATCTCTTTGACTATACGTATGGAAGTATCTAAATATCTAAGGTGTCTGCAAGAATATAGACTGATTCCAACAGAAGGCCAGAAAAAATGTATTTTGCAATGAAGCTATTTCCTATATTGCCTGCTAGCACAGGCAGACATCTCCACTGATCACAGTATATAGAAAAAGTCATAAGACATGTAATGGGAGAAAAATGTACCCATAACCAAAACATGGTTCCAGAATACATCACAGAGAAAACAGTGCAGTAATTTATCATAAAGTTTATAGTGTTAGCTTTAGGTAAGTCTGTTTATTCCACCCCTGATTTATTGTTATGATGTGCCATTTCTCTGCAGCTCTAACATGGCACTTGATGAAGGGGGAAGCCACGGTATTATTCAGCTATTTTATACAGTAAATTTCCCACTTATGTATATTTTTTTTCTTTGCATAAAATTTTTTTAAAGAGATGTTATTTAATAGCTCAGGATAAATAAAACTTCTTGTCCCTTAACACTTTTATAACTATTTACATGGAGTAGAAAAGGCCATCTGAGAAAGGTTTCCTCTAAAGATCCTTGCTCTTAAGACTAAGTCCAAAGACAAAAAGCCACTCACTAGCTTCAGCAACCACTAAATTAGGTCCTTTGACTGAGACTGAACTAAGAATGGTTTCCCAACCCAGCATCAACTTCTTAGTGGAAAAGCAAACGTGATTTACTAGCAGCATTTCCCGGCTCTCTGTGAGCAGCAAAAGTGGATCAGCTTGACTAAGGGAAGCTGGAAAGCAAAAACAGAAAGATGAGAAGAAGAATCAGGATAACAGGAGGTAGGTCTGGGAAAGCTGGGAGCCACAGAGGGGCATGCTTACAGAGCTGCCTGGACTGAACAGCCAGAGCGAGAAGATCTGTGGTCCAGGAGAAGAGCAGAGAGCTAAGGGCCTGGATAACAGTGTAAAGACTTACTTATGACATATCCACATGTTATGAAGAATAATCAGTCTAGAGCTCTTACTAGCTAAACTGGGATGTTCATAATGAGAAGAGCAGAAAAGAACTCCAGGAAGAATTTTAACTTTATTTGTGCACTGCATGACAGATTGGCACAGATATGGAGAAGGTAAAGAAGGAAGAATTACTCGTTCTTTCTCTTAAGACAAGAATTAGGGATATGAAATTAAGCAATCATGTAGAAGTTTTAAAGCAAACAAGTATTTGCTCTCAGGCAACACAAAGATAATCTGTAGCGTCTCATTGCCACAAGATGTTGGGAAGACCAAAAGCATTAATGGATTAAAAAAATCTGGTAGAGAATTGCATGGCATAAAAATCTGCTGGAGCTTATTAACCATAAAGGTATATAATCGGCTTCTAGTTTTGTGTGTCTTACCTTGCAGGTTACCAGAAATAGCTATAGTCCTCCTAAGGACGAGTACTACTATGTGCTTGTCCTGTTACTCAGTTTCACGATGCTTTCTTGCCTGGTTGTTGCCAGAAACAGAATGTCAGACTAAGCATGTCTTTGATCTCCCCCAGTCTAGACAGACTTTCGTTCTTATATCAGCGAAAAGAGAAATGATAGGGCTCTGGATGCTATGAGGACAGAAAACAGAGATGGCATTTTTGTTATGCTCAGTATCCCAGGAAGGGGAGCATTAGAGCATTTGATTCTCTACACAGGCTACTTGCAAGAACGGTGAAATGTGTATGCTAAATTCTTACAGAACCTAATGAACAAACTTAATTTTATTCCCAAATAACCCTGCAATCTAACTGATTAAAAGCTGATGGTAATTTTCTTTTGTGTTTGCTCCTGCTAAGTGACAGGGCAAGAATATGGAATTCAAAAATAAAACAAAGGGAAAAAATCCTGAGCCTTTCTGCTGTTTCTAAGCATTTTGCTCTTTATCTGCATGTATGTTTGCATTCTATTTCACATTAAATCTGTGCCTGTTACTTGAAGTAGTATCAAAACTGGCCACCTGAGGGCAATACTGCAATTTAATTGTCACAGTGTTCGGCTCTAAGCCAGGCCTCCACGTCGTATTAGAAGATGTATTTCCTGAGTAGGTAAGGGTCCAGTTTAATTTGCATATACGTTAAGTATAAAAAATATTTCTCTTTACTCAAGTTTCCAAATGCTTAATACACAGAGAGAGAATGTCAGCAATAGTTATAGTGACTTATACTACAGCAAGCTTAAGAGCAAACTGCTTTAATAAATTATGTTTACTTTATTGCACAACTGGAAAATCACTTAAGAGCATAGTTTCAGCTGAGAGTATCGAGGGTTATGCAAGTACATCAGTCAAGGAATTCAAATCCAGGAGACACCTGACTGTCTATTTAGGATGAGCGAAGGGACGGTGAGACAGAGCAGGGGCCGTGCAAAGCTGCCAACAGCACAGAAGAGCCTTCCCAGGTGACGCAGGACGTGGCACCACTGAAGTCTACAAAAGTGCATCCCTTTGTTAAGAACTGGGACCAGGTTGGGAAAGGTTAATGCAGAGCAAAGGCAGCACTTCACAGTGTGTTAAACCTTAAGATAATTAATCATAAATCACTGTTTCACACACCAGCTTCTATAAAACAGAAAATTATTCAAGGGCCAGCCTTCTGCTCAATACACATGCATAATCTCAATTAACACGAAGGGAATTATTGCATACATTGACAGAGACCTATCCCTTAATTGGTACCATATGCAAAATAGAAAGCTTCTATTTTATTATTAATTTTTCAAAGCACAGATGGTCTAAATAAGGGGTTTCCAAATTTCCTCAAGGAAATAAAGCTATTACACAAGTCTCATATCAAAACATTTGTCTGGCAGAAAGCCATTCTCTCCTCTGCATTTCCTGCATCTTCCCAACCAGGGCCCAAATGTAGAGTCATGCTTTTGCCACTCCTTGACTACACACAAAATCTTCATGCCAGTGCAGGATTTAGCTTCCTTTGCTTTCTGAACCGAGATACTAAAATATGTATAATCCAGAGAAAACCTGGCAGCTGGTGAGCAAAACACACTTGAACTCTTCCTGAACTGCCATTTGGCCAATGCTTATTCAAGGAGTCATTCTGAAGCCTTGCCAGTATGATTAGGATAAGTAAATCTGAGTTGTAAAAATCATTTATAATAGTTTACTAACAAAGAAGCAGTGGGGAATGCAGTATTATTAAATTCATTAAACTTCTGGTTTTTCTTTACACAGTTTCTCTTAATCATTTGATATCATCTGGTACCCCATCTCCAGTCGTCTTAAAAATCTCTCCTTCATATATACCACATTCTGGTTACTTCTAGCAACCATAAAGTGTTGTTGTACATAGGGGACCAAATTTTAAACTTAACATACTGGGTTTGTGATAGTAACATTGTAACCAAGTTAACCACAATTGTGGATCAATTTCTCATCAATAATAGTTTAATTAAACTGGTATGAGAAAATTTGCTGACCAGAGGCTATATGCACTGAGGAGGTCTCTAAATTATTGTGCAACATTACTGAAAGGAGCACATCTAGGATAGCAATGCAGCAGATTAAAATTATTCTCATCTGTTCATTTAAAAAAAATAATTCAGTCAGCTGCTCTTGCGGAAAAAGACATCAAACACTAGTATATTTTTCCAGACCAAAGTCTCCTCTATAGGCATGTTCAGTCCCCAGTGACACCAATGGGTATTCTGTCAATCAGCAGAAGAACAGGTCTTAGAGATCCTTTCTCTCATTATTGACTATTGACAGGTTGGAACTTCACAATGTAACAAACAATTTTCCTTCCTACGCAATAGAGCTGGCAGGAACTGAAAGCTTAGGAGCAGGTTCCTTGCCTGGTACAAATATGTGTAGCTCCACTGGCTACTTTGGGAGAGGAGATCACTCTGCTGGCATTGTACGTCCCACTGGCAACAAGTGACAGCTCCATGATGTTTGTGAGAAACTTGATGTAATCTCATCCCAAAGGATATCAATGATTGAATTCAAACTTTCTCCCAAGTAGTGTTTTCTGACTGATGATCTCCTGCCTGCTGCCTCTGCACCAAGCACGGAAGCCTCTCTGTGATTGTCCCAGTAGTGGTCTCTGGCCACTCCATGAATTCCCAGTGTCTCACTTCTTCTGGAGACTCCCCGACTCCTCCCAGGTTGTTTATAGGACACACTGTTTATTCTGAGACACCCCACTTTCCATTATTTTGTTAATTTGCATTTCAGTCTATACATCACTACAAATGTGCTTTCTGTGGTGCCTATTTTTTGTTTATTTCTTGCCATTTTGACAAGTCTGCCTAAAGCTGTGGAAGATACAACACCACAGCAGCAGTAACCAGATTGGAACTACTGTAGATGTGGTGCTGCTTCTATCTATCATTTTTATTGCTTCTTCAGCTGCCAAAGTACTCTGTAAATGGTGGCTGGCACCCCAGCAGACTTCCCTCAGTGGGAATTATTTTACAGAGTCATATCACAATTACTAATGACTACTAGCCTTTAAAGTAGTCCCTACTTCAGCTGCGATAGTGGTGCTGCTGGACATTGTGCTGTTTTAATAAACATAAAACAAAACTGAACCCCAAGGTTTGAAAGTGAGTGACCATTAGTCTTCCTAAATGTAAATAGAGGAAAATAGATGGCAAAATAATATATCTCCATGGGCTTTCATAGCTTCTGAGGTGGGAAAGAAAGAGAAGTAGGTTAATCTCACCTAATTTTGGCAATCTAGAATTTGGCATGCTCTCTAAGAATGTCATAGCCCATGGAAGGAAGCAGACACTTTTATCAGGAAACTCATCTCATTACAAAATTAGTGTCTAAATTAGGTGGGAGGATTTGTTCTCTAGAGGTGTCTGTTTCTCCAATAACTAGAATTAGATAAAGAGCTTAGACTAGGCACTGAACTTTAAGAGAGCTAAAATTGTAGAACATACCAAATGGCTGGCATCATCAAGAGTCCTGACAGTGGCACCACAACACTCAGACTGATCCAAAGGCAAGACCTGCACCTACCCCAAGAGGGCTACATGGGCAAAATGCATCCAACCTCAGATGGCTGCTGCAGGAGCCGATCTATGTGACCTCAAGAAATCACTGGTACTTTGTGACCTTATTCCTTCAAAAGGAAAGGAGCAGCCGCAGAACTGTATTTCCTTCATGAAGAGCTGCCGTGTTGCAAGCACGGTTCGTTGCTGAAAGGACAAAGGAATGGGAAGGCAAGTTTGGAAATCCATAGGACTGCTGAGCAAACTAGAGAGGTCTCTCCAGGCACTTGGGGATGTCCAGAGTTAATCCAATTAAGGCACATGTGAAACATCCTTCTTCATAAAACCTAGACAACATGGGAGGGCCACCCTCTTCATGGTATACTTCCTTCCCCTTATTTAGAAGTGCCCTGACCCTCCTCCATTCTGTTTTACTGCACCTAAAAAAGAAATCTAAACAAACCTTTTTAAATATTTACTTTCCTTTTTTACAACACTGTCAATAACCAGGCGAAAGAGGTTACTGTGTGACAGCACTCCCACTGCTGTGCTTTCGAAAAAACCTTGCAACTGCTGTCAAATGTTGCCAATAAAAACGGGCTCTGAAGAAAGCAAATCCCAGGGCCCTTCATAACCCCCACTGCACAGGGAAACTCCTCCCTTCTTCATGAATCAAACCCCACTCATTCTGAGAAATGAAAGCTGTACACTAGGAGAATATTCATGTGTCAGCTGGAGACTGCAAATAAAGAAGGGGTAAGAGAGAAGAAAGATATTATCTGCTTTTCTGTCTCTGTACTTTGCCTGAAAGAGGGAAAAAATTAGGAAATAAAATGTTTTACCTTTATGGAAAAGTGCTTCTTTTTGGGTGGATGCCAGACAGTGGCGGTTGAATGAATGAATGCCCGCAGAGGTGTTAAGGATGTCACAAGCACGTATGCTTTGATGATGACAGAAACATCTTGAGCTTTAAGAATGTCCTTGTGGCCTGGCGAAGCTGATACCTGATTCCTGGAAAGTTATAAGAATACGTAGCATTAGTTAAGTGCTTTTGCAAATGCGGAAAATGAGCTATAAGAAAATAGTGAAATAGTTAAATTAGTGGAAATAGGTAATTAGCCTTTTTTTCCCCGGAGTTAAACAACACAGTAGGTGAAACCAAGCAGGCTGGAACAAAGCTTTATATCAAGTCTTTTTATTGCTTTCAGTATTTTAAAATCTGAATTTCCATGCATAGAAAGTAACTATGTTAGGAGGGAGTTATGTTTGACAGTACATATGGATAAATGCATTGTGGGCATGTTGTAATTGTTGCAAACTCAGGACATTCAGAGTGAAGGTAACAACATTAAAGAAATCCAAGCAGCTTAAATAACAGAAGTGCATAGTGGAGGTACCCAAATTTAACACTGATATGTAGCAAATTCAGAAAAAAACCCATAAACTGTGGAAAGACTGCACTATTGTTAGCACTTTCTTCGGTGCAATATAGGGACAAAAACATGTGGTACTGCATGCTTTCCCTAAAGCCATGAACTATGGTTCCAAATACCATGAGTGACTATGACACCTAGAAATAACCCATAATAAATCAGCTAAACATAAAATCATTATGCAAGCTAACTTTGACTAGGAAGTGATAAGGCCCTCTAGATACTGGCCTACAGCTCCCATAGTCCACACAAAAAGAATCAGCCGTAGAAACAGGACAGAATAAAACCAAACCCAAGGAAAAAAAATCTGCTGTTTAAAACCATATTACTCGGGGAAATCTGAGCTATACTTAGGCATATTCACAAATGTCGTTATTATTCTGCCTGTTAAAAACTCTGAGTATCAATCTACCTCATAACAAATGCAATGAGAAGATGACTATACAAATTATGGGTCTCTAAGACTGATTACTGGTAAAAGACACAGGGCTCTCCTCCCATTTCCATGTAATCTTTGGCAATATGTGGTCTTTCCAGACCTCAATTTTGCTATCATCTCTTAAGGGAGTCTAATAATATCTATTTTAAAGAGACCTTTTTCTCCCCTCTGCAGAATGGTAGGGCCTCAGAGCATAAAATATGTGAAATACTGTAACATAGGAAGCAGCACTTGTACAGCCAGTTCTCAAATATTTCTTAGTTCTTCGTGTAAGGGAGGGTCTGTGCAAAGGACTACCTATGTGGTCTGTAGTAGGGGCAAGGCAGGGATGGGAGCAGGAAATAGCTCAGCTGCTATGAGACCTAAATATTCAAGGGTGTCTCTGGGTCTGTATTCCTCTGTCTAGGTGTTTCAATGCCCTCAACATAAAGACTTAGCTGTTCACACACAAAACGTTCAAGCTTGGCTAGTACAGAAACAAACATTATGCAAGTATGAGATGCAATTCATCCAAGTGCTCCACCTGCTGCAGTCTCCTCCCTTGCTACTTTCCGCGTCCCTAACTCCCAACTAAAAGCACAATGAACCACTCGCAGTTTCTGAGGGTGGGGTATCATTAGCTTACAGCTGTGCGCTCATGCTCGGCTTCCACCAGTACCGCAGATGGGTGGTACGTGTCTTGTCAGTGCTTTCGCCGCCCTGGGACATGTTGTTTGCAGTGCTGGCCCTTGACAGCCCAGGCCGGCTGGAGCACTCCGGGGTGATGACTGGGAGCTGCAGGTCTGAAAAAGTACCAAGGGGGTGAGAAAGTCAGCAAAGCATTGAAAGCAGCGGTCAACTCCTGCTGTTAAGGATAGAATGTGTAAACCACAATAGGTAGAGAGAAGCCACCAGCATGAGCCAAAGCCATAAAATTACAAATGCTGAGACTATAGTCCTTTTTGGATCTGCTAGCAGAGAGCTTTACACCCACCAAGCACTCCCTTCCAGCTTCAAGCTCAGAAGCTTAGCTGCAACTCCCTCTTTATAGGTGAGCGCATGAGTGCTGCATACAAAAAGCATCCCCTTCCCCCCTTCTTCTAAACAGAAATCCTTTATTTCTAAACATAGAATACCAGAACTTTGTTTCTCACATAGCCCTAATTACAATTAATGGGGATAAGAAATTTATTTGACTAAGGACCAAGGGACTTTGCCACTATAATCACACAAACAGCTCAGTAAATAACCACATATCTTTGTTTCTAGGTTCACCGTTTAAGGCTACATTTTGTAGTTACTGAAATCTATGGGAGGCTTAGTTCTGCCACCAAATGCAGTGGGAGCGGGACTGATGTATGAGAGTCCTCAAGATTACTGAGGCATGTGACTATTAATAGTAATCAAAATATTGCGATGTGAGATCAGTCAACAAGTGGTATGTATTTTCTGCTTTTACTGTGCTGATAAAAAGGCACAGAGCACTTACGTTACGTCATTATTTCATGTAGGGTGGTTTTCATTAACTCTAACACACCTCACATTTCAAGTTCTTAAGTAATAGTCAGGGAAAAGTCAAGATGTTCACATTATTCCCAAACCTTATTACTTATCTTTTTAATGACATACTGCATCGTGCTAATGTTATGAATTTATTTGTATAGCTTCTCTTTTAATGCATGCACTCTCCACTTTGGTGCATGAAATGAAAAATAAAACTGAAGCTGTAATTCTGGTGATGAGCTGTGAGCAGCCATTCAAGGAAAAGAACTATTCATTTTCATACTGATCCTGTTAAAATGACATTGTGATTGTCTATGTTTATCGGCTGTTCATCAGATCAGCTCAGTTCAGCCTTCCAAGATCAACTGGGATCTAAAATTAATCTGGTCCTTTGCCTCACATGGACCATTTAGCAGGATTAAAGGCTTTACTAATCAAAACCAGGCCCTTATTAATATAGCACCTCATGTTCAGATCATACTCTCATTGGCATCTTTGTGTTGTGTTACGCATTAAGAAGTGATTTGGGTTTTGTAAGTGACTACCTGTTTGCTGGTGGTAGAGAGACAAAACAGACTACTCTCTGCCTACTTGGCTGTGTAGTGATAACAGGAATAAGCCAGTAAACTCCCATTAAGTCATTTACTTAGCAGACTTGCTTCTGAATATGCACAGGGAGCATAAATCAAGTGCTATTTTTTCCATATCCGCCCTGTAAAGCCACAATGGCATTTCACTATAGCAATTTCCACCCTGTAAAGAGACAATGGCATTTCACCATGGCAATTTGCAATGGTCCCACTGCAACTCCTATGCATCATTTCAGTTACCTAACTGAAGTGCCTATATTAGCAAAATAGTATTCTTAGGCTTTGTCTTTAGGCAATGGAAAGAGAGAGAGACCAGTCCTTGGAGCACTAAGAGAAATACTGGTTCTGAACTGCTCTCTGAGAAGGTCTGTTTTTAAACTGACTATGCAAGAAAACTAAGCTACTTACTTGCAGCTGCAAATAATTCCCAGAGTGTAAAGGTTGATCATACAGCTTTGGTGTTCAGGCAAAACCAGAATTATTAAAACACAAAAAGGCCCTCCATGGTGCACAGATGACTTCAGAGATATTCTTCTGATTTATCCTCATATTGGTTAAAAGGCAAGACAGAGCCCTCTGTTGTTGCAACTACCTATGGAGTTATGGAACCAAGCCCTGTTCCCCTGTATCTCGGTACTCTAGCACATCCACCAGGAACAACCCCGCACCGTCAGTTTCTAGAGTTCAAATCTCATGGCCTAGATCTTCGAACAGCAAGATACTATCTGTTGACCATGAGTGGGATCAAAGATACAGAAAACCCAATGAAGCCCATGCCATCAACCCAAGCTTCCCCCTTGCCAATGCTGCCTAGGGGGCCAGACAAGAGAGAGAGACAGGTTGTCCTACCTTGATGGCTACAGCACACAGCTGAAAGGAGGCGGAACTGTGCTTCCAGACTAAGCTCCCTATAACATATACACCTTCTACGTTAGGCCATAGCTACGTGACAACATTAATAGAACTGTGCAAAGGACAAGAATGACAACTCTTACCTTCTTAGCTGATCATCTGAAAGCCAAATTATGTCAAAGGCACATATTTTTCAGCAATTGTTTTAGTTAAAATGACCATAATGTTGAGAAAAGGGAAATGCACAAAACATAATTTTCTTATTTAAAATAAAGCCAATATTTCACTGAAAATTAGAGCAGCGCAGCAGAGAAGGGCTGTTCAGTTTGTTACTCAAGAGAAAGTAGAGAGTGTCTTTTCCTTTTTAAAATATGGTTTCAATTGTGTTGCTAAGGCAACAAGTAACCAATATGGTATTAAGTCACAAGGCAGAGTTTGGAAAGAATGAGATGAGGTTTGTACCTATATTTACCCCTCTTAAATGAGAGTTTTAGCTGTTTTCGGGAAATAGATTACTTTGACATTAATTCGTCACTACCCAGTGTACCATTTACTAGAGTTAGATATAACAAAAAAAAAAAAAAAAAAAGAAGGGTAGGGACAGATGAACAAGAGGTGTCCTGAAATTCTCAGACTACTGAGTAGAAGGTCCTCTGTATTGCCCTGAGTCATTACAAAATGCCTTGACAGAAAAAAATGGAAACCTGCCATGTCTTTAAGAAGAGAAGGTTAAACAAACTCAGGGTGTTAACAGTTAGCATCAAGAACAAAAAAGGGTCAATGCTCGTAAATTCTTCCTCATCCTATAGAGCATCCTGTTTGTATGGTGCCTTACACACCTCTGGTGGTTTGTGTTAGCATCTGCCATGGAGAGAGCCCATCACAAGGTGGCTGGAAGAAGGAGAAAGGGGAGTGGGACTGTCAGAAGGTGCTTGCTCCTTTGAGACGACACACAGCATGTACACCATCAGGCAGAGTTAACGAGGGAGTGACAGTCCCTCATTTTGTTAAATCTACTCCTAGTAATCAATGAATACAATTATCATAATAATAAAGAGATATCAGTAGCGCTGAACTGCAGCACACCCAGCTGCATCAGTTCTCATGGCAACTCTTCACCTGCTCTTGCACTCAAAAGCAGTAATAGTGTTTATTAGAGCTGTAAATTTGTTAATCAACATTACCATCAATGAAAATTAGCCTACAGTGCCTTTACTGTTTGCAGTAATTGCAATGTTTTTCCATCTTGAAATCGCTCTACAAGCTGTTGTTAATTAACCAGTCCTTTTGAAGTACATAAATAACATCAACATTTTATAATAGAAGAGGTGAGGCAGGCTCAGCAGTTGATATGTGTTAGGCAGCTTGGGAAACCAAGTTAGAAAGAGTCCCAGCATACTAGTGTCGTGTCCAGATTACATCCCCTCTTTCAAAAATCCAGATCTTAGTATCAGTAATTTTTGTAGC
Organism: Fregata magnificens; assembly: GCA_013389945.1. Taxonomy (NCBI): domain Eukaryota; kingdom Metazoa; phylum Chordata; class Aves; order Suliformes; family Fregatidae; genus Fregata; species Fregata magnificens. The sequence continues at coordinate 158,307 of WAAD01004846.1, forward strand.
AGACTCTAAAGATCAAAAGAAAAAAAAAGACATAAACTAGAAGAGAACATTTTTCCCTTTTAAAGTGGCTATGCGGTAATTGAAAGGCTACACAAACTGCTGGTTTTCCTGAGGAGCAGCTGCAGGCTTTGCCTCAAGTACCTTTTGCTGCTGCCATTTGTGATGATCCAGTGTATAGCAAAGGACCTACGGCTGGATACCTACCTTCACTTAAAAAAATGCTTCACCTCCTTGAAATTCTGGCTTGAAGAAGGTTTCTTATGTTGACATATCTGAAAGGGTACCATTGAAAACACCAACAAACAGCACCACTTTATCTCTGCCTAGGATGTTGTCCATGATGCCATTTTGATGGATAAGGAAGCCACTACAAGTTCTCAACTGAATTCACACATTAGCCCTCTAACCACAGCAATGGGTAAAACATAGATCTGAGACATAGGAACAGCTGGGGGGCATATGTGAAAGGAAGGTATAAGATCCACCAAAGCAAGTCAACACCTCTAGATCAAAAAAATTAAGCACCTCTTTGTCACATGAACTGGTGGTAGATATTGTTCTGTCAACTGCAATCTCTCAAAGTACCACAGAGTCAAACAGATCACTTGACAGCGACAACCGATATCTAATGCAGCAGCTACACTGACACCTAATGAGGCCTTTCAAGTATTTTATACAGCTATGACTTCTTGCTCCCTCTCCCCCCATCTCCAGCTCCCAAGTTATTTACTTGTCTTTGGCTCAGAGTTCTGAAGTGTAACATGAGATTTAATGCATACACAATAAAGAATAGCTGATTTAAGAGTTAAAACGTGTGGCTGAGCAAAAGGTTTACGAATAGCTAGAAGTACATTTGGACAAATTAAGACTTCCTGGAGCAGAGCCAGGTCAGTGTTGACATGGCTGCAGCCACGTGGACTGGTGGTAAATGGAACACTTAGGTTAACACGAACATCTGGTGATCTGCAAAGGTAAGGAATTCATCAGGAGAAGACCCTACTGGTTGAACTAAGTGAGTAACACTCAACTGGAAGAAAAGGAAACAGAAGATGAATGGGAGCGTGTCCTCTTCTTCATCCTTCCTTTTATATTATCCTTTGATGTTACAAGGAGGGTTATGATATAGTTTTGTTTGTTAAATTTTTTAACTTTGTTCAAGATCAGATAGGCTATATTTTACACACTTCAAACATGGAGCAAAGAACGATTAAGACTACTGTCTGTGAGAAAAGGCCATTTTGTTTCTAAAGTGCCCATCAACTGCCAGATCTGTTAGAAACATTTCAAGAGTGATTGAGTCACCTCGGGAGCTCCTGGTTGTATAATGAAGCACAAAGCTAGAGATGGGATGAAACGCAACTAAGGTGCTGTGCTTTGTTCGGAGCCCAGCACATCGTTAATTTCTTTCGTAAAGGACATTGTAAACTCAGCACATTTGTACTTGCAGAGTCTCCATTCAATCGCTTTTCTTTTTAGCAGGAAAAACATCACTTTAGAACATGGAAATACATTAATCCTGAAAGTATACAGGAGACTTTCCATCTGCATAGAAGCATTCTGAACTTCTTCCTAGATTTTCATAGTGGTAGTCTGTCTCTAGCAGGAGCCTGAATTCTCTCACACAGGAAAAAGGAGAATGATCGTCACCGCACGTCATTTCTGCATTTTCTGCTGCACAGTATTCAGGAAGGACTGATAGCAGGTCCTCTCTGTTAGCCTTGCAGGTTTGCTCTCTGACAGGGCATCTCAGCAAGTTAGAAGAACTTCATATTGCATCCTGTGCTAGGATCATCCATCTGCCTGACTGCTGTGGGCTGCTGGAGCACAAAGAGCTTATTTCTGATACAGACCAGGCAAGTTGCCTTGCTACAACCTGGTCCTCTTCTAGTGTTTACGGCTGGGCAATTTTCCAGCCTTTGTAGGTTGGAAAGGTGTGTTAAACAGCTGCAAAGATTGCTTCACATCAGGAGATGCTTAAAAAGCTTTCACAGAGTCTTAGGCAGACTTCCGAGCACCTCCAGGACTAGGGGATTTTGATCAAAATAAAGCCTACTATCCAGTACCTTTTGCTCAGTCATGTATGGCAACCTGCTCTAAGCTGGATAACCATGAAAGTAATGAGCACTAAAAGTGCATTTTTTTCATTTTTCAGTGTTGATTTTGGAGGATGGATGATTTCAGTTGAACTACTGCCGCTACATGCCTTGAGGTCATTGCAGGCTTGTCACAGAAAGCAGACCTATTCCATTTAATTGCCTCCTGTTATCCATTTGACCTATCGGATGAAAAGACTCTGAAACAAAGATTAGTACTCTCCTATGGCTTACACATTATGCTCTGAGGTTGCTAAAGAAAGAGACAGAACCTTTAACACTCAGTTTTATAACCTATGCATTTAGAAAAGGGTGGCTGTGAAACTCAAAGCAGATGCTGAGTATTTGAAGGAAGCTGGGAAGACTAGGGGCAATCCTGGCCCCCAGTGAAGTCCTAGCAAAATTTCCATTGATTTCACAGGAATATGATTTCTTGCTTGATACTTAACACTCCTGTGATAGTTTTCACATGTGTTATAAGCTTCATGTGCGATGTGCACATTGCTGCAGGTTCAATATCCCACCCACTACTGACTATTGATCTAGCTGTCCTTAAAAAGTTTTCATATTCAAAAAATGCAGTGGTCTCTCCCTCTGTAATACAGTTAATCTCAAAGCAACTCACCCTGAATATTTAGAACGGAGAAATTTCAAACTAGTAGTCATTTCTAGAAATTTAAACTACCTAAAATATGTTTAGTATAAGAAAAAAGTTTATAGTAAAGCAGATCTAAAGGGAAAGGAATTTAAACTGTGGGTTGGAATGCACTGAAATTCATGCTAAAAACACCTGTGAAGTTTCAGAGTTATAAAGACAAAATGATGATAGCGCATCATTTTGAAATGTATGTGCTGTTTATTTTCCCCTTTAAAAACATCAGCAAATACAGCTCCAGTTTAGATTAATCATTTACCATGGTTTTTGCTTCTCTGTTTTGGCAGGTGCATGGAAAACAGTATTCCCCTATAAAGAAGCATGTTCCTGTCGTAGACGTGTTGAATTATTACAACAGGAAATAAATTTAATCTATAATTTCTCTCTTACACAGGTGGCCCGATGAGGTTTTTCTTCCTCACATCATCACTCTTCCCACTGACTCCAGAGTAACCCAGGGACACTGAGGACAGGCAGGGCAGATTTGCTAGGCAGGGGGAGAGGAAAGCTGGCACAGGGTTAGCACCAGACAGTAAACATATCACATAGTGAGAGCACAGTCACACAGCTGGACTATCTTGGCTCTCCCTCCCACCCAATTTCATTAGGATCATGCCTATCCCAAGACCTTCTGCGTGATTAACGCTGTCGGCCAGCCCTGCAGGTGACCAAGTGAGCACGCAAGGCTGGTAGACACTCATAAAGTCTCTGCACTAGTGACACTAATAAAAAGAAACGCAGAAGGAAGGCGTACAGCAAAAGCATTACTTTAAAAAGAATCGGTGACCTAGAAGGGTAGAGAAAACAGCTATGCATGGCACAGGCTGGGCCCTGGAAGCGATGAAGCAAGACAAATGCTTATGTGGAAAGACAGACTAGTCTGGATTGCTTAGGGAACAGGAAAATCAGGGAGGCAATGCTATAAGCATTTCCACTACTTTCCCAGGCAAAACCTGTCAAAGAGAGTCTTCGCTGTCCATACATCAGAACGCCTTTCCTGTACCCTAAACTGAGGCTGGGCAATTCTGCTCACATAGTGGACCTTAGTCCTCTCCATCTCTCAGCTGACAGTAGTTCCAGGAGGCAGCCAAACCCATTTCTTGGCCCACCTGTGGTGGGATATCAGGTATGAACACCTGAAATCTCTTTGCCAGTCATTCTCCAACCTCAGAGAGCTTCTAGGTTTGGGTTGTTCGCAGGAAGATTTCATTCACAGATCACTGCAACAGCTGTAGCTTTTGCTGAGCTGAGCAATAAATGTCAGGAGCCTTCCTTGGTCAGTCAATAGCCATACCAGAACTGCCTCATGGCCCGAGTCCCATATAGTGAGCAGACATCAGGCACCTGCTTAAAAACTTGGCCAAATGCCCTGCAAAAGCAAGAGTGAAACCAATCTTCTCAGACTGAGCAGCAAGCACTAATCAGTGCCTTCCATGTTGAATTTTAAGATCTATTACCATTCTTATGCCTCATCACAAACCCACTGCCACATGTGCCCATCCCCCAGAAACTCCTTCTCTTACTCAGTCCAGTTTATCCACACACATCACATATTTTTTACCTTTTTGCTCCTCTAAACTCTTCTTCCAGGCTGATTTTCCTGACCTTTTTTCTCTTCCCAGCTTCTGTCCTGTCTCCTAAAAAGCGGTCATCACTGGTATGTGCATAATTTTTCCCCCCATACAGATAGGACCAATCTGAATTTTCAGACTGACAAAAAGATTTTCCATTAAAGAGACAAAGCAAAGAAACAAGTGCTGACCTGATATTTTCTACAATTCATTTTCTTTCCTATATTGATACAACAGTGGTATGAGAAGGGGCAAGTTCTCTTAAATACAAAACCTAGCAGCTTAAGAGTTGCACAGCAAATAGAATAACATTATTTTTAAATAACCTTTACCCTTGTACCCACTGCTTATCAATATCAACACTGTCATACCCACAGCAAATCCAGTGATCTCATCCTCTCAGCCTTGCTGCCTGATATTTCTTTCTACGACTCACTGTGTCTTTAATTAGATCACACAATTCTTAGAGCAGCAACGTTGTGTTTTCACTTTTACAGGAAATTGCTTGGCTCCTTGGGGAGCTGACTAAATGACAAACACAGTAATAACAAACCAACTGATCCTCTTCAACAGGAATTGCAGAGAAGCCCTGTTGACTCAAACACACAAGAGTGAAAGTACATGACTGATTTGAAAGGAAACAAACTCTTCTGTGGAGGAAATACTGATGAAAACCGTTCTTTCCCTGAATAATTTTAAAATTGAGGCTCAAACAAATCCTAATAACTGGCAACTTTGCTGTTGTTGGAAAGAAAGGTCTGTCAGAGGATGCAAGCAAAAGAAAGAAGTGGAAAGAGCTGTCTTTATCAGATGAATGGAAGGGGAGGAGAGTATCTGAAATCTTGGCTCTAGAAGTTTGCTTTAACTTATGCCTTTTTGTCCTCTTAACCTGAAACCAAATTATTTACCCTTCTGATTCTTATTTCATCTTCTATGGGTGAATTTCACTCATAGTAAATTAGACGTCACATGTCCAGTGATACTGAATGGGATTCATTTCTGGATTGAGACACTTTGAGATCTGGCCTATACAAAGATGAGCCCCTGTGCACCACAGTCTAAGTTCCCATTCCTGTCAGTGGACGTCAGTGTAGCCTATACAGTCAGTGTGGAGCGATTCAGCTAACCGTAAATTATGCTGAAAGTAAATGCTCTTTTGGGCTTGCTCACTCTAAACTGCACTTCTGTTAATTTTGAGAGCTTAGATACCAAGTGTTAAATTTGGGTATCCACACATAGACATCTATTGCCATCTAGGACACCACAGGATATCCCTCTGAGCCTCCAGCTGCTGGACCAAAAAGACATAGGTTCTGTGCCAAATCTGCCCACCTACTGGGTGTCCCGGACTCTTCATGGCATCTCAAGTGGCAGTCCCTATGCCACATGCTGATGTGGAGACACATAGATTTAAGAGATGGATTGTTGGTTATTTGGGGTTTTTTTTACTTTAAAACGCTGCAGGTAGTTTATGTTCAAAACCCTTTTTTACTGATAACTGAAAGGTGAGGGGTGGGTCTTTTTCTATCTGACGGTCCTTCAACAGACTGCTAGAATAATCCTCCATTACTGGGTGGGTAGGACTCAGACCCCTGCTGCCAAGCACACATACTACCTTGATTTCAGTGGGATTTTGGCATCAGTAAGAAAGGCCTTTCTCTTTGCCAGTAAAGCACTAATAATATAAGTATGGAATCAGATGTTTACAGATGGCCCTTCCCTGAAGAGGAGAAAATACTGAACAGCTTAACAGACCGCATACACAAAGTGGCTTGTACCACAGTTTATGGACACCAATGAATATGTGCATATTTTAAGGGGAAAGCTCTGTGTGTGGTGAGTGCCTCTTGTGTTTGTGGTTTCGTGGTAGCAAAATGATAAAACCACTGCAACTGGCCTTTCTCCAAGTAGCAGGGCAAACCAATGTTTTTTAAAGGCAGTCTGTTACAACATGAGTTGCAATAACTACCAGTTCCTAAGTCTTTGAAATTTTTAGAAATCTGCTCAGGTTTGTCTGAAACTGGTAGTATATCAGAATACTTTCTCATTCACTTTCCAGTGCAAGGGAACCGAGGCACTAGGCATCACTGAAGACTTACCTAAAACTCAGACAAAACAGAATGTATCACTTACCTGGTGTAATATGACTTCACGATAAAGCACTCTCATGGGACCTGGATAGATGTTCCTTATACTGCATGTTGCTTATGCTCAGCTTTGATAATTTACTGTACCAGGAAAATGGAAGTGTCCAATTTAAACTGACCCTCAACATACAGTTTTTTAAGGGAAACACTTCACATAAGTTTTAAATATTGATCAATCTTTAAATGAAACAGTAAAAAAATTAAAAGGGAAAATATGGTATGCTTAGGTTAGGAACCACCCAACCTCAACTTTACTCAAGCATCCAAGTCAGGTATTTAATCATCTCATCTATTTGTCTAGGCTCCATTTACAGTCAGTGGTGAGAGGTAATTGGGTAGTGAGTACCTGCAGAGGGTAATTCAACACACCTATTTTAAACACACGCTTTAGGATAAAATGAAGTAGTGTTTGAAGGTGCCCCTCTCTCTCCACTGGCTTAAGGGGAAGACTAGAATGCTGGTGCAGAAGATACCTGACTTCTAAATGGTTAAATGAGACATAATGAATCCTTTCCTTATGTGCTAAATATAGCATATATGTATATAAAAGGCGAAAAGAAAGAGGAAAGTGGAAAGAGGAAAGAGGAAGGGAAGGGAAGGCAAGGCAAGGCAAAGCAAAGCAAGGCAAGGCAAGGAAAGGCGGACAAGGTTTCTTATAAGCAAAGTTTATATAGGATAAATCATAAATCCAAAATAGCATTGATGTTGGATGTTTAGTGCTGTAACTGAGATCAGAATGTATCCCTCTGTAGTTTAAATGGACCTAATATAGTGCACAACAGTTTTTTCCAGTTTCTATTCAAAGCTGAATTTCACCCATAGTAAATTAGAATTCTCTGGCAACTGGCCCATAACCTTTAAACTTTTCTGGTTGATGATCTTAATACACAAAGGCTTTTTATCAGTAAACTGTGTCTGGATGGGAACCAAACTCCAACTCCTACTCCTTCTCCATGCCACAACATTTTTGTAAAGCTGAACAAACATATTACACCAAACCCAGGGCTTTGAAGTGTAAACACCAATACACTACATTAACATGAAACAGTCCAAAAATAAGACACTTATAGCCAAATTATTTCTGCAGTATGCAATGGCTAAACAATGCAATATCTTTACCTGAAAAGATACTGTATAACTGTAATTTGTACTTAAGTGGTGTCTGAAATGGATTATCATTCTTGTTTCATTTTTTTTCCCCCTTTCATGACTAAAAATAAAAAGGAATTGTAAGCCTGACTGTCACTTCACAGATTTCCTGTGACAACTATTAAAAGACCATCATCACATATGCAGATTTGAAGAAATTAGATTACCTGAAAAGGCTTCTGTTATCTGGCATAATCCCTCTTTTCTGCAAAGGAAATGCTGGATTTCTGGAAGTATGTTCACCTGTACATAAAAAGAGAAGCTTTCATGATTTCATTCAGAAAAATGCTCGTTTACCTGGAGCCTCAATGGGTTTGTGTTTAATTTCCCAGAGACACCTCATGTGCAAAACTCTTGTCAGTGTCAATAGCGAATTACAAATTGCCATTCCTGCAATGATGTGTGGTAATGAAGTTAAAGTATGGGCTTTTCCTCCATGGCCATCACTAAACAAAATTTTAGACTTACGGCTCTCCTCCTGGCTGCTGAGTTTTCACTCCTTCCCTGCCCCCTTTTCAGTTTCTGCAGCTTCTCTGTTCTCTGCCAGTTATCAATCACTGTCTCTCACTACATGGAAATAGCCTATGCCTCTTGAATTGCTGTACTTGGAACAGTGGTAAGCTAACATAGCTAAACCACATCCAGGCTCTGCAACAAAGAACTGTGTTGCACCGTGGTATGAACGTGCCAGCAGCGAGTAATGTTAGTCCAATATTTAAAGTTATCCGGAGATACGGGCCATCTGGTTTAAGTCCCTGCTGTGCTGCAGACTTCCTGAGGGAACTTGGACAATTCCTTTGATCACCTTATGTCTCAGTTATTCACGTGTGAAACTTCTGGACGTTGCAGAGTGCTGTAAGGATTATTATATTGCACAGTATTAGAGGCTCAGATATGATAATATGGGTAGAATGAGCAAAAAGCAGTTTGCAGAAGCCTGGGATGTTTTATGATCTGAGACCTGAATCCAAAGCATGTATATTTCTAGCGAACTGGAACTGCTATAAAAATTTCACTTTGGATACACTTAGATAAGGCATCCTGTCCCAGAGAAGCCCAGTGTACATGCTCCTAGCTCTGACTTCTGTGGACACGCAGTGTTTTTTTGCATCCTCATGAACTTCATACCTGAACTAAATACATTTTAAAAGCAGCTCCATTTCTCCCAGTCCCTCAGTTCAGAGTCTATACTTTTGGGTCTTGCCATTATTATCTGTGCCATTGTACTTGAAATACTAGCCAAGCTCTATCCTTAGTTCGGTTGCATTTTTTCGAACAAAGCCCTCACATATTTTCACCAACAGGTCAGGTGTTTATTTAGACATTTGCATATCTACGTAACCTAAACTGTGCCCACAACATACTCAAGTGAAAAAAAAACAATCCTGAAAATACCGAGAAATATTGGAACCACTGATGCTTTGGACTGCGAATGAGCAGATTGCAGTTCCAGAGCAAGGAAATCCCATGAAGGCCCTGGAGGAGGACACTGGTCCAGCTTGCACATTATCAATTGTAGGAGCACTGTCACTGTTTGGAGAGGTGCCTAAATTATGTTTACAAAGGAGCAATTACATTAGATGAAACAGTACTGATATAAGATGTGAAGCCTAAATTAGTCCAGCTTTGTCTTCTGCTTATGCTATTATTCTGAAATATTGCATGCATTGGCTAGTTGTTTCTCCCCATTTCTATATTCTCTCTTTCCAGTGGGGTAAATTGTTCAAATTTCCCTTGACCTGTAGACGTTTTTGCTGCCTGACATGCTGGTTGAGGGTGGCCAAGAACGCAAAAGTTCAAGCTAAAGAAGAGAAAAGGAAAACTTGACACTCAGTCATAACAATTTTCTGTATTTACGCTGAAATACTTACATCCAAAATAACATACTATGTCCAAATGAGAAATTGCTTTTGATCACTGGGTGTGATATAAAGAAGAATGAAATGTCAGGATCTGACAAGTATGTCTCAGTAGATAGGAAACCTGAAAAAACTTTTTTATTGCTGTTAAACCATGCTGCTGCAGTATAAAATAAGCATCACATAACTATCTTTTTCTGAGTGACTGCTGAAAATTTGGGCTAGCCCTGTCCTCTTATCCCCGCAAAGGATAACACAATAATCTCATACCTTCTGGAATAACTCTAGATGATGCAAGTCTTCTATTTGACTGCAGCCAGTACCATCATTTTTTCTGGAAGATAAGCAGATCAAAAGATCCCAAGGGCTTATATGACCTACCAGGAAAGAAAAGAGGCATATTGAGAAAGAAAACATCATGCAATTCCTATTTGAATCAAAAATACTTAGAGCCAAATCCTGAGGAATAGCAAACCGTTGGAGTGCTAAGTACGTGAACAGCTACAGGTGGCAGAAGTGAAAAAGACATATTCTCTACCACAGTTCAAGCTTTGGAACTATATTTAGATATTTCACAGTTGGCACCTCCTGTTATACCTGCCTACAGATGTCCAGTCCCCTGGTGTCTGACCTGTTTAGCATTCAGAAATGAAAAATTTCAATAACATGGTGCTGCTTTAACTTGTTCTTTTTTCTGAACTCCTCTAACATGCATACTTATAACACACATCCACTATATGCAGTGTGATCTTCTAAGGTCTTTCATTATTGGGAAGCAAATTTTACAGGAAATAATACTGGTCATGCTATTGCAAATGGCAGAAATTTCTAGCCTGAATTTTGGTGTAGCAGCTTCCTAAATATTAGTCACCAGATTGCCAACATCTAGAGCTGCTATGTAAGTGGGAATCAAGTTGCACTGAGCAAGTAGGTAGCTTCTGAGCTAGTTTTGATGCTTCCTTTCTGGGGCAAGGCTGACCTGTGAGACCATGGGGTTCTATTATCAGGAAACAAGCAACACTGGAGTCAGAGATGGCTGCTTGAAGAAAAGACAAAACTAAATTGCACCAATTAAAACACCATTATGGATTAGAAGATACAAATAGGTCTTGGAATTTGCCCGCATTGCAGCATGTGATGTGGTATAGAAATGCCAATGTAGCTTCAAATGAGCTTGGTCAGCTCCCTCAAGTGGTTATTTGTTTTCTTCTGTATCCAGCCTTTGTAATCTGGACTGGTTAGAGATAGTGGCATCTCTCAAAAGATTAACAGAATCACTACATCTGTTGAGGACACCATGAATATGTTCAATAAAGGGTAAACCATTTCAGTGACAGGATGACAATTAGAAATAAAGAACTTCCAAACAGAAAGGGCATCCAGAGTAGCTCTACAGCATCCAAGGCAGGGTATAGCATTAGGCCAAAGCTCTCTGCAGGACAGCTATTTCAGTGACTTGTTGGTTCGTTCTTTTTCCCAAGGTTGGGAAGATTACATGCATTTTATTCCATTTTGTGCTATCCATCTGTGATACCTTCCTAATTTTATTAGATTACCCCCTGAACCCGGTCCCACTGATGGCCCACAGAGGTATTTATTTTGGCTGATTTCCCTCTGCAGAATGTAATTTTCTCCTATTCCAATCACAATTGCAAATGCCAAGCAGGGTGAAGATTTCACTTAAGGAGATTTAACACTCAATTTACGTTAAGTACAGTAATGAACTGATTGTGCAGAATGGGTCCAGGACTATGAAAGTAACTATCACCTTTTTTATGTTTATAAGCAGTGAGACAAGGCTGAAGAGATGAATTTTCAGTTATGCTGCATCCATTACTGTAAAGAATTCTTCAATGTCACATTACGAGAACCAGTATTATGGTATAAAAATAATTAAGGCATGTGAAATTTAGGCAAGACAGATTCACTACATGCTCCTTTATGAAAGAAACAAACAAAAACCTGCAGGTAGATAAAAATGGCACAGATAGCACATAAATGAAACATTAAAGAAACATACAAGAAAATACTTCATTTTAGTGCAAAAGATTGACAGTGTTAACAACCTACTTGATGACCTCACCAGCTATGTAATTATCAGATAAGCAAGATGTTCTGCCTTTGACTAGTAAACACCTTTGAATAAATCATTATAATTACATATAAAGCACAATGCCTAGCAGCGTGCAAATTGAAAGGGAGCTGGAGGGAACTCCATTTCTCAGAAGCAGTTCATTTCCTTCCCTTGTTTATTGTTACACATCCTGGCCAGGGATGAATTTGATTCCAGACTCCAAAAGATACGCTGTACTGTGTATCATTTGCCTTTAGGACACAGCAGAGTGATCGATATGAATGTACCGAAGAGAAGGAGAGGAAAAAGGGCCCTCAGACCCAACATGTTTCTGAGCCAGTGCCCAGGAAGCAGAACAGTTAATTGCTAGGAACAATTTTTCAGGAGGGTTTGAATGCCTGCCGTTATTTGTGTTTTCTATTTAGAGTAATTAGACATCTAGCCAGTTATTTCAGTACAGAACAATCAGAACTGAAACATGTCTATTTATAGAAAACAGGAGACTTCCTATTAGAAAAGCAGTGTACACCTAGTGCTGTCTCTCCGATTCAGGCTGACAGAGCAGTCTGACCTCTATTTAAATGTATCAATACATTCCTAATCAACTACATGTGAAAAAATGTTCTTGTAAAACAAAAATGAGAGAGGCATGTGTTACAAGTTATTCAGTTTTGGAGCAGACTCTTCTGTGAATAGATATAGACTAGAAATTGCCCGTGTCACTCCCCTCACAGCTTAACTTTTTGTGGAAAATGAGCATCTAGGATCATGAGATCATGAGTCTGTCTCCCTTCTGCAAATGTAATAATTATAAAACTATACCTCAGCAAAAAAGTGCTCATGTTATTAATATTCCAGTAACACCAAATGGCCCAGGCAAAGGATCCCAGGCTGTCAGGCACTGTATTTCAACACAGAAGAAGGTCCCTTTGACAGACATTATTTCTAAGATAAAGCAAGATACAGTATGTGAGCTAAAACAGTCTACAATAAAAGAAAAAGGAAGAACAAAAGTGACAGTAATAACACAAGTCATCTGCATGGAAAAACTTGTGTTTCAAAATGTTTTTAGAGATATTTAATGAAGAAGCACTAATAATGTCCATATTATTCCATCTTCAATGTACACACTGTTTTGCTGGTTTCCTGCAGACTTCACACCAGAAGCAGGCTTTGACAGGACATTCAAAGTGAAAGATTAACATGGATACTTCGTATCTGAACAATTTAACTACTAGCAATTTGCATCAAACCTTTTCCGCGTAAAGGGCTTTGACTACAGTTACAGAAATCTTGTTCGCTTTATTCAGCAAACCAGTGGAACTCAGCATGCAGGAGCAGTGGATCAGTTAAACAGTATGAAATCCCACCTCATGGAGATAGTCTCTACTGCTTTGTATTACTTTGCATTTGGACAAGCAGAAGAGCGGTAACTTAAGATGAGAATATGCAATTGTATGTTCATCCCCTCTCTGAGCATCTTTTCAAACCAAGATTTTTTAGTTCAGCCTGTTAATTAAGGCCTTGCATACACAAGGAATGTTCATCTGCAGAATTACATCTTATTATGCAGGCAGAATGAGAGTAAAGTGGATACAGCTTGTGCTGGCAGCATGATGCTTTTATTCACCTGTCTTTTTTGCCAGCTCTTTCCCCCTCCTCTCCTCCAGTCTTTGTAGCCCCACCTTACAGTCCCATCTTAAAAAGTGTTTGTGTACCTGAGATGTATATCTCATGTTTACCTGAGAATATCAGCCCGAGTTGCTAATCCAAGAATCAGTAGTACACCATACTTTGATTCCAATCTGCTGTGACCACCTTTAACTACTCTCATTCTGAATGAGTCAAAGTACATGCTATTCAATTCAGAGAGCAGCAAGTTTCAACTGAAAATTGATATAATGTACAAATTATAATTTTCAACAAGATACCACTGTTTTCATCGGCTTTGACTCTGACTTGTTACTTGGAAAAATTAAAATGGTTAATGTGGAAAAAAGAATCTAAAAGATAACAATCTAGAGAGAAAAACAAACATGTTTTTAGCAGCAGTGGAAATAGCAATGCAGAGACCAATAAAAACATTTAACTTTTTCTGAAAAAATATTCTGCAGAGTCTTTGTATTCTGATATTATAAATCAAAGTGAACAGAAACAAAACGAGAACTGTAGGATTTAGTGGGGTTCTAAGCTTATAGCATGTACATTTTATAGGTGAACTTCAAGAATTTCTGGAGGTTATTTCTAAAATGAAGTAATCTTATTCCTACCTTTGAAATTATCATGTTCTCCCCATAAGCTATGGCACTGGAGTCTGGATTTTGCAGGAAAACTGTTAGATGCATGCAGCTCCATGGATTTTTTAATCTCTTATGTGTATACACAGAAAAGTATTCTTTGATTTAACCAAATGAGTAAGTTTCATCTCAATACCATAGCTTGAAATTTCATTTTTCAGTGTTAAGGTCCTCATTCTGAATTTTGAAATGAAAGAACTTTGAAAATCAAATAAGTTTTCATCTTTTATGCTCATCTTTCTGTACTTCATTCATTCTGGGAAAGGAAAAGGCTGGTAAGCCTTATTTTTATTTTAACTTCTAGTCAATTTGCAATTTTGCACTCACTTGCACCATCACCCTAAAAATAATCAGTTTACAAGTACCAGAGGATAAGAAGATGACAAGTAATAGCCAACATTTGTTTGTCAAGAACACATTATATAAAACTAGTCTAATTTCTTCTGACAGAGTAACTGATTTAGTGAACAAAGGAAATCGTAGTGATGAAACAGTTTGACTTTAGTAAGTCTTTAGACACTGATTCTACATAACATACCTGGCAGGTGAGTGCATATATATTTGAAAAAATGAACTCTACACTATCAAAGTGGATTTTTTTGGGAGCAGAACCTCAAAGCATACCCCACTGTACATTCAGTTCTGTTCAAATGTCTCATTAACGAATTGAATGGTGGAATAATAAGTGCATTTATAAACAGCAAATGACACCAAGTTGAGGGGAAGTATAAGCACTTTGGAAGACATGATCAGAATTCAAAATAATTTTGACATATGGTCCAAATTCAACCTGAGGAAATTCAAAACAATTTCAAAGTGCCATAATGCAGAAGGAGAAGTCAGATGGACAGATACAATTGGCCAGAGAGCTCTACTGCAGAAAAGGACCAGATTCATAAACTGCATATGAATTAACAATATAATACTGTTGCAAAAAAAAATTCCCAAACAACTTTTGAGTTGTTGGCAAAGATTTATGGGGACTGAAAGAGCTGACTTCCCCTCCTTTAAAATTGCAGTTTCAATTTATTCCATGTCACATGGAATTGTAAATAGTAGGGACTATTTTGTTATAATCAAAACCCCGCAGTCATTAAGAATTGCAACCAAACCTGTTTATGAGTGTTATATACAAGGAACAGAAGGTAATCCTTCTGCTGGGGTTGGTGTTGGTCATACCTCATCTGTAACACTGTTTCCCAGTTTTGGAAAACGTGGTTTCAGTAGAGGGTTACAAGAAGGAGGTGGGGTTTAGGAGACCTTGTACTGGGTCTGACTGGGATGGAGTTAATCCTCTTCCTAGCAGCCCGCACAGTGCCGTCTTTTAGATTTGTGACCAAACCAGTATTGATAATGCAACAATATTTTAGCTATTGCTGAGCAGTGCTTGCACAGTGTCAGCGCCTTCTCTGTCTCACTCTGATCCCCAGCGAGTAGGCTGGGGTGGGCAAGAGGCTGGGAGGGGGCACAGCCGGGACAACTGACCCCAACTGGCCAAAGAGATATTCCATACCACATGATGCCATGCTCAGAAATAAAACTGGGGTGTAGTCTTTCCAAAGCTGCCATTGTTTGGAGGCTGGCTGGGTATCAGTCTGCTGATGAGGGGTGATGAGTGATTGCCTTTGTATTACTTGGCGGTTTTTTTCCCTTTTTTTCCCTTTCACTTTTTAAACTGTCTTTATCTCAACCTAGGAGGCTTTTTCCCTTTTCTCTTCTAAATGTCTCCCCCATCCTGCTGCAGGTGGTGGTTAGGGAGCAGCTGGTGGGTCCCTAGTCACTTGCTGGGGTCAACCTACCACACATTTGAACTATAAAGAAGATCAAAAGAATTTTGATTTTTGATGTGTTTTCTCTAAAACAAGGTTGAGGTGATAGGAAATGCCTTCCCTATATGTATTCGTTTTGGCTGGGATAGAGTTAATTTTCTTCATAGTAGCTTGTATGGGCCTATGTTTTGGATTTGTGACCAAAACAGTGTTGATAACACAGGGATGTTTTAGCTGTTGCTGAATGGTTCTTACCCATCATGCAGTTTTTTTCTGTTTCTCACGCTGCCCCACCAGCAAGGAGGCTGGAGGTGGGCAAGAAGTTGGGAGGGGGCACAGCTGGGACATCTGACCCCAATTGACCGAAGGGATATCCCATACCGTATGATGTCATGCTCAGAAAAAAACTGGGGGAAGAAGGAGGATGAAGGGGGAACATTCAGAGTGATGGCATAACCGTTGCACGTGATGGAGCCCTGCTTTCCTGGAGATGGCTGAACACCTGCCTGCTGATGGGGAGGAATGAATGAATTCCTTAGTTTGCTTTGCTTGCATGTGCAGCTTTTGCTTTACCTATTAAACTGTCTTTATCACAACCCACAAGTTTTCTCACTTTTACTCTTCCGATTGCCTCCTTCCCCCATCCCACTGGGGAGGAGTGAGTGAGCGGCTGTGTGGTGCTTAGTTGCTGGCTGGGCTTAAAACCACTACACCATAGAATAAATTTTTACCCATCCAAAATCAGCTGTCCTCTTTAATCACTGGAGGCAGGATACAAAGTAAACATTTTAATTTGCAGCAAAGATTATATAAAGAAAGTTTCTAACCACAAGGATGAAGTAGTGGAATACATTACTTTAGGAGGCTACAGAACCCCTGCCAAGGGAGATCCTGAGATTTGTACATGATGTTTTTTTAAAAGAAATTCCCCTCAGCTCTACTTGAAATGTATTTCCAGGCACCTCTGAGCTGCATGGATGTGAAAAGAAGATTTTCAGGAAAAGGTATTGTTTAGGTACTGATGCATCGTACTGTATTCAAATATACTTTTGACATGTTGTAATCCTGATCTGTAAGAAAAAAAAAAAGATAAATATAAGTTTAGCTTCATGTATCATGAGTCCTCATAGTCTACAGGGGAAAAAAAAAAGTCAACCTCCTCTGCTCCTGCAGGGTAATGGAGTGAGCAGAGATTGAACTGAGTTTGGTGAGGAGGCACATATTTATGGAAGTAGCTGCTTGTGCACAAATCCAACTTTAAACAAGACAGAGGAATATGTTTTACAAAGCAGCCTTCATCCCTGCAATTTAGTCAATTTATAGGAGCCAATAGTTTGCTAGTCAAGAGTTTAGAGTGGAAGAACTGTCTGAAAGACAGAACTCCTGCCTCACTGCCTGGCTCTGGACTCTGGGCTGGATCCCAGAACGCAGCAGCATCAGGCAAGCTGCATGATGCAGTTTGGGGACGTCGGAATTCTACACCTCTGAAGATCTGAGCTTCACTAATAACGCTCCAGGGAAAAATATCCTTTGAAGACTATTTCTGGTTAAGGCAGCTTGGCTGTCTCACTTGTGTAAAGATCAGAATGCTGCTTGTTGGACTGACTGCTTTCTCTTTGTTAGCGATACAGCCTTTCACAAGTTTTTGATATCACTGTTTCATTTGTAGGGCTTTCCCCAAAGGAATGTCTCATATCTAGGTGTGCAGGAATTTTTCCCTTAAAGAAGTAGTTATTGGAGTTATTTTAATTTTTCTTTTGGCGTGGCTCTTGATACTCATGAGCTATCACCAATTCGAACTCACCACGACAACAATGAAGAAATGATCACTCTGGGAAGTGAAGATAGTGTAGGAAAAGACGGCGAGGTTTCTGATATTTTCTGAACTATTCTGGAAAGCAGCTGTTCACTTGTCCATGTGCAAACCTCTCCCTGTTTCACACAGCGTGCTCCACACTACTTGTTGAGACTGACTGTACTCTGCCATAACGCACAGTCCAGTCCAGTAACCACTTGCTTAACTAGCCAAATTAGGCTGAAATCTTTTGGCACATTAATTGCAGTGTAGTATCATAAATGTAAACCCTCCCCCGCCCTATGTATGAGGCTGAGATTGTTGGCCACAGTCAATTCATTCACAAAATACTTCGTACAGTGGCTGTATGGCTGCCAGGGAAAGGCTGCAGGAATCCTGAGGACAGTCACTATTCACCCCCCTTGAGGACGATCGGGGTTTTATTTTGGCTCAGCTACGCCATAACTAAGGGGATCTGAAGTGCCAAGGGAAGCATTCTTTGTGAAGAAGAGGCTGGCGTGAACCAAGTGGAACCAGCCTAATTCCCAGGACAGCTCATCTGTCCCTGAACACCTTAGCACAAAACATTGCCCTGTGCTCCAGAATTAATGCACAGTCACATCTGAGTTCAGCATTTGAGGAGCGAAATAGCCTTTTGAAGTCCTATCGCAGTGCCTCACCCATAAAAACAGGGTAATGCTTGACTATTCTGTACCTCTGCTGCAAATACTGCGGAGAGATGTTAGGTCTAACTACAAATGGGGAGGCAAAATGCTTGCACTCTTGTCTGAAAAAAGAAGAGAGAGTTATTTTATTACTGTTTCCTTGTATCAGGAAGGGCCAGGCTGCAAGCCTGCTTTTCTTGTCAATCGAAAGCAGAATTTTAAAAGTACAAAACTAAATGAGTGGAACAAGCCAAGAGCTACCAGTTTCTCCCAGAACTCTTCTCAAATTTGGCAAGACGTTTTCCTTTTTCCACCTGGTCTCAGACTCTAAAACTGCCTTGGACCTACCTACCAAGTCAACCAGTTACCATCTTCCTTACTGGGGTAATTGATAATACAAGGCAGATGGTTTTCTCTAAAAGAAGCAAAAGAAATCTATTGTAGGCATAAATACAAGAATGGAGAAGAGATAGGACAATCCTTTCTCCATTTATATCACATTCAGTCATGCAATAGATTAACAGTCCTTTCTTCAATCAACAAATTACCCTACTATAAGAGACAACCATGAAAGAATTTGCAGACCTGCAGCAAACGATTTAAAGTGGCATTTTTGAATTTGCAGATAACTGGTTGCCTGTAAGACAACAAAAAGTAGTGCACAAAAAACCTGCAGTATTATTAAACCATATCCACATATTTTTCTGTGCAACCAAAGAATAAGCAGAATGCTGGAAATAAAAGTAACTAAAGTACATTCAAAAATTGTATTAGTCTGACATGGGGAGAAGAGCACTGCAGTGTGTAGGACAGGTGCATTCGATGGTTCTTAGTTTATTGGGGAGAGGCCATGTCAGGCTAAGAATAATTCTCCACTGAGCTGTATTACGGATTGTAACTCTAACAACCTATAGTTTTTATCATGGCATAATCTGTCAGCTCAAGCTATGAAAATATGCTGTCACGATACTTTCTGAGCTACAGTAGAGTTCAACAGCAAACAAAAGGGAAATATGTAGTCCTGACCCAATGGCAAACACATCAGGGCAATTCAAACACTCAAGCCTGTTATTCCACTTCTGTGCTTACACACCATGCTTTGGATGAATATTCAGATTACTCTAGTATGCTCTCCACACATGGGTACTTTCTGCATAGCAAGCCTTAGTGAAACACAAAGCATCTAGTAATCCAATATGGTATGCTCTATTTTTATGCAAGCTAAAAAGTTTTACATCCCTTGTTGCTCCCAAATGTTGGAATTCTTACTCTATACGTATTTAATACACCAGGTAGGCTACCACAGTCAAAGCTGCTAGATATGTTTCTCACTTGCAGAAGAAAGCATTGCGGGACTGAGACCTAACCTTCTCTGGGATGGAAGCACTTGGTACCTAGTTAAAGCACATAGCTGTCACAGATCTGCCAGAGCTCAGCTAATCCATCTGTGTGGGTGCTTCCTTACTTGCTGTGAAGGTGGAAAAGGAAACTGTGTGACAGAAAAGCCAGACTGAGAGATATTAGAGATAGGCTACTGACAGTGGACTGGGATGAAGGACCAGGTGAAAACTGGAAAGAGAGGATGTGCATGTGGAGAGAGGAGGGTCATGCAGTTGAGACACATAGGGATCAGACTGGGGGGAAGAAGCTCATGGGGAGGGCAACTCTACTTAAGGAAGTTACTGTCCATATGCTCCATCTGTCACAGGCACTGAAAAATTTGCAATGACATCCCTGTCCTGGTAGCAGGGGTTGGGGCTGAGCATGAGAGGTGGCAGTGCCCCATGCATGGACCAAAGAAAATAAATCAAAATATTACCAGATTTTCACACATGCATCCCGCTGAGGGAGGAAAACCACACCGCTTCATGCAATGAGGAAGAGTGCGCTTGGCTCCCCAAGCCTCAGCGGAGAGGGAAGAATAGCTCCACCCTGCTCTGTACCAAGGACGAAGACTCTGCCTGACACAATTGCCTTTGGACAACCCTCACTGCTACGTGATCCAAGTTATTCTAATTGATAACTCCTGGGACTATATCCAGGAAAGAACTTTGTATCCCTGTTCTGTGCACCCTGAGGCAAAGTCATGTGAAAAAGCAGCATGCAGTCATGAAGTGGAAGGATGTATCATGAGCCAGTGAGACAAACCAAAGTTGAAAATAGTGCATGTCACAGCTTTTGAGCACCTAACTGTGCGCTGCTTGTGTGCATATATGCCCGCTCTTGTCTGATATGCACAAGGTTCTTCAAGGTCTCCCACTGTTTATTAGAAAGTTATTTTATTTAAACTTCAGATAACATAAAGAAAAGTAGCAGTTTAAATATGTGAGGTAGATACCTCTGTCACTCACAGAGCAGAGTGGCAAAAGAAGGAAAACAAACACATGCGGCAATGAAGAATACACCGGGGACAGGAAAAAATCCTCTTGGCTGAATACAGAGATGTAAGATGAAAAAGTAACGGAGTCAACTGATGCAAAATCATGAGGATTCAAAAATTCTATTACAGAAACTTTTACTAAAACTCCAATTATTTTTCCAGGGCAAAAAAAACAGAACAGGAAATTTAGGCCTGAAGCTCTGTTGTTTTACTGTGAGAAACTCAGAGGAACACGGGTTACATTTTTCAGACCCATGTCTTTGTTGCTGAATAAGCAGACTAGGAATGCTGTGATTGCTGGTTCTGTGATAAAAAGCTCATCTACAGACGTGCCCAACGAAGCCCAGAGGAACCGCAGCAGGTGGGGGAACCCAAATAGCACCCTGCTCCAGCTGCTCCCAGAGACATTGCAGGAGAGGGATCTGCCTGCAAAACACTCTTCTCTCTTATGCACGTGCACATGCACATGTGCACGTGTACACACACACGCGAAGGAGCACAGAGGCACGATGCTGAGTGGGGGAACCCCAGTAACCCTGTCAGAGGGACACAAGCCCCTGCCCTGGTCCCCCTCAGCTGTCCCAGGGGACAGTCAGCCCCAGTGCCCATCACGATGAGTGAACGGGAGCCCCAAAGCACCTTGTGGACCGGGGAAGCAGGGGGAGCGCATTGCCTAGGGGTTTGGGACCCATTACGAGGTGCACGGTAAGAGCATTTCCCAATTGCTTCTTATGGGCTGTTTAGTGGAGGAACCAAAGGTGGGGAAAAGGAGGTATCAAGGTGGTTTGAAGAGGAACAAGCATGGGAAAAAGAGGAATAAAGGGATAAAAAGGGCTTGCCATCTCTAAGCAGTTTCTGCTCTTGGCTGGCCATGTCCTGTACCTGCTCAGAGCAGTTTGTCCTGTCTTCTCATTAGATTCCATTGCCAACTCTTGTCCTGTCTGCAGGGCTCTCGTGTGTTTGTATGTGTGTGTGTGTGTGTGTAAGTGTGTCTCCAGGGCTCTAAGTGCAGCCCCTGGAGGGGGACCAGGGCTCAGAGGCCCATGTGTCCATGATGGCAGCAGCTGGAGCGGGTGTACAAGTGCATGTGTGAGTGCTGGCGAGTGGATGACGCCGTGGGTGCTGTTCACATTTGTATGAGTGCTGAGTGTGTTGATCTGTGTGGCCATCCACGTGCGTGTATGTATGTGGTGTATAGGTGTGTGCATGTGCCGGCTGGGAGCACACGCTCAGCCTCACTGCTGGTTGGACGTGGGGACACGGATCAGCCTCACCTCTGTCAGGCTGCTAGATGTGGAAATCTCTAACTTGGATGAGTGTGTTCATAGGAGCTACAACAAAAACAAGAGGTACTGAGGCATCTTCCCCACTAGACTATTACCAAGCCTGCTGATCCTGCTACTCTTACAAGGAAGAGTCTGGGTGTTTAGAGAGGCGCACGCAACAGATGGAAAGAGGTGGAAGCAGGAAAGAAGATTCAATGAGTGGTTCAATGGGAAAGTAGTGTCTGGGAAGGAGGAGGAAACCAAACTGCCAGTTTGAGTACACTTTCCATCCTGCCCTTCATCCCAACCTTTCTACCACTCCCACTCTTTGCAACAGGACATGAGGAACCTGAGCTGAGAAGCCCTCTGAATGATCGCACTAATGGAAATTCATCATTGACTTTAAAGGGCAGAAACTGTGCTAGAACTGAGAAAACAGCCTTTTCCATTCTATGGATATAGAGGAGCCTCGGGATAAGCAGCTAATGAGTAGGTGGGTTTATTTGTCTTAATGACCTGTCTCATTCTAATTACAATGAATTAGGATAACTATTACAATGTTTAAAGTATGGTGTTTGATCACCTGTGCAAGAAACAAAGACACATATTTTAAAGTCCGAATGGCAGCCCTTGATCACTGCATTTACAGCACTCAGGCATCCTATGCCAACCCTAATTAATGTGTCAGATTCCTTAATACCCAAGAGGCAGGAAACAATCAGAATACTGAAAAAGAGAAGCTTGGGAATAGAGGCAATGGCTAAACTAAACAGTGTCAGGACACAGGCTCAGCCATTGGCCTGCGATCATCTGCTGTGTTTGTTTTCTTCTCCCTGGGTGGCCATGCAATGCCCCAGGAGACAGCTCAAGCCAGTGAGAGTTCCTAAAATTCAGTGAAGAGCAGGCCACCCTCAGTCAGGGTAAAAGAGTTTAGATACATGGACATGAGCCATACTGCATCACTTGTCCTCAGGACTAGGGAATTGACCCATTTTATTTATGAGTTAGACAAAACAACAGAAGACAATAATGCAATAAAATAATGCAATAATTAAGTCATGGCTAATGTAAGGGAGATTTCCAACAGTACCCCACAGATACTGTTTTCTATGCAGCACCCTATGCTGCCTGTCAACTCTACTCACCTGGCATGCCATGGGGTCGTGAAAGTTGGTGATACAGACGTCATCATGACTACCATGTAGGGCATCCATGCAACATGGACTCTAAAGCAGACATTAAAATTATCTCTTCAAACTTTTTAAAGAAATGTAGGGTCAGACTTCTCACTTTTGGAGGTTGACAGACACCCCCACATTGTTTAATTTGCAAAAAATGTGTACTGTAACATCTGGAATGTAAATCAGATGTGTCATGGAGCTGGGTAGAGAAGAAAAAAACCCCCTGCTTTCTCCTACCATACACATCATCCTGTCATAAAGAGGGCAACCCAACTAGTCTACAGTTACCTTCTGTGCTAGTACTTTCTTGAATACTTCTTTCTTTCTATTCTTGGAGCTTTCTCCAAAGGTCTTCTAGCCTTTTTTCTAAAGCCATAGCACTTCATTCCAAATGAAAATAGGGTTAACATCTGCCGAACTCTATGTGTTTAAAGTCTTTGTCTTCAGCCTACTCTTTACAGAAAATTACCTGAATTTTTTTTTGTTGAAGACTGACTTCTAGACATGCTCCAGTGATACTTAGCCTCACTGTGGTTGTGAAAACTGGAGTGAGGACTTTTGGGTTTTTTGAGAGAGTTGCTGAAGCCAGATGGAAAAAAAAAATTTAAATGCCTAATTCCCATTTAGACAGACAAATGCTTCTTGATTTGGTCCAAAATAGCTAGGTCTTGTTCTTACTTTGTTTATCAGCCTGTTTAATAAAGTACTTCAGTATGCTGATAGATTTTCTATTTTCTCTCTTGTAAAAAAAAAAAAATAATTGTAGCAAACAGTGGTTTTCTTCCAAATAAAGAAAAAAATGCTTTTGTCTTATTTTACCATTTTACACTAAAAGTCCTTTTTCAAAAAACTGATCAGTTGAGCTGTATTCTAACTCTCAGATCTAATATAACTGTGGTTCTGCCAGATTCATCTTCATTTACACAATGCAGAAGAAAACTCAGTATATTCTATGTACATACACACTTTTAGTAGTTGCTGTAATTTAAAAATGAAACTCCTTTTTACAGCTAAATATTTATTTTGGAAAGCATTACCACAAATGTCAGAAACAAAGTCATTACAACAATGAGCTTGTTATAGAAACACTTTATGCCTTGAATCATTTGTTTCAAACTTTCCAAAACGCATACCACTCAGCTCTTCTGTCCTTTCCTCTATCAAAGTCTGTATATATTTTACTTACATGAGGGAGCACTGAGGACATATGTTAAGACTGTATTTTTTTAATCTTGCTACCAGTTAAGGTTGTTCCAATCCTATTCCTTTGTTACTTTTTAATCCAAATCCCTTCCATATTTTGCCCTTCTGTTGTGAAAAATGGACATTGTTTTGTAAGGAAACACTCCTGTCAAAAATGATAGAAATTAATTTTATGTGGGTTTTTTCCTTTCTAAGCAAAGAGTAGGTGTCACTTTTAGTAATAGTTTTCTGTATGAAATAATTTTTTTCAGAAATCTGAAAGCTCTCATGACCAACTTGAAACTGAGGGATAGTTAGTTTTGATTTCTGAGTATGCCAGAGAAGGTTCCTTTCTCTTCAACATCTGTGCAAACTAGGATTACCTCCAAATGGACAACCTCAGGGGCCGAATAACAGAATATTCAATACTACACCGAAAAATCAACTTTGGGGCAGTATAATGAACATCAGAAGGGTAGAATAATCATTCCCTTCATGAAAGAAAAGTTCCC
Organism: Fregata magnificens; assembly: GCA_013389945.1. NCBI lineage: Eukaryota > Metazoa > Chordata > Aves > Suliformes > Fregatidae > Fregata > Fregata magnificens. Next base: position 182,901 of record WAAD01004846.1, read on the forward strand.
ATTTGATGTAAAACAAGCCAGTGTAACAACAATATGGTGTGTAAAATTTTCAGAAAGATGTTCTAACCCGTGGGTGGCTACTGCACTCTTGATATCTGGGGCATTTTTGGGATGCAGCATTCAAAAGAGCTGTCAGCTGAAAGTGGATGCAGCTGGAGAAAGTTGGAATCTGAACCTTGGAATGGAGTGGGCTGGCTGCAAATGACAATGAAGGCCCACACAGTGTATAAGCTTTTTGCTATCTGAACCAATAAAAGTCATGGTAGCTAAAGCAAAAAAAAAAAAAAAAGGTTTGGTTTCAGTGGTATACAATGCCTCTACCTAAAATGGGAGCACAATGATGAAAGACACCACACTCCGCACTTCTCACAGCTGACCAGGGCTCAGAGCCAGTGAGTGCATCAAAAAGGGTGCACAGCTTCCAGCAGCCAAAACACTGGGCAACACTAATGCAAAAATCCCTTAGAGGGAGTGCTCTGGCGGGACTGCTACAAGCTTCTGGCTAGGCTTACTGCCATCCTCCCAGCACCCATATTAGTCGACAATCATCTGATGTTTAGGAACAGATATATATATTTATAAATCAGAGTCTCTGCTTGAACCCTCTCAGAGCCAGGATTAATTTCTTAAAGGGAAGCATTTTAAAAAAACTTGAATAAACAATTATCTGCTGTTACCTTCTTACCCCATAGGCTACAGTTATAAAACATTGCCTCAAACTCTTTTACAGGATTTGCATGTTACTAGCACATTATAAAGCTTGTATACTTCACCTTAATCCCTTGTATTTGTTTAATTTCAGTGGACTCGCACATTGTTGCTTTTCTTTGGCTGACACGTGTATCTGCCTGGACACTGGTGTTTTTCAGATTCTATTAACATGACATAATTTATTCCAGCAAAGTTTTAATTTTAGCTCACTGTGTAATCAGTGTGTAATATTTTAATTATTGTAATTTCTAAGTCAGCTCAATAAATACCACTCTCCACTGGACTGTATGTTCTGTTTACATGACTAAAAAGAACATTCAAAGAAAGGTATGTTTGGTAACTTGATGACTAAATCCTATATTTTGGTTTTAACTTGACAAAGTTCAATGTGTTTATACTTTTGTTATGAACAAATAAAGAATTTCCCTTTCTCACAGAAAAGAGCGTATTTGAAACGGGGGGTTTAGCACAATTCTACAGAGGGTTTATTTTAGTGATACAAAGAAATAGTTTGTGTGCTCTTCTGCTAGAAAACATGAATATGTTCTACTAATAATTAGGAAGGAGAATACATATTGTTCAGAAAAATATACAATGCGTTTAGATTTTCTACAAGAAACCACAGCATCACATTAAAAAGCAGCATTTATTCGGGCTTGGCAGAAACTGATCTGTCTTGTACTGAAACCAATGATGTCTGTGGCATGAGACTAGGCATTCACTTTCAACTAGTTGGCAAATAGCAAGGCTTAATTGCTAAAAGCAAAATTAAAACATGATCCAGACAGTGTATGTTTCTGGTATACATTTTCTTCCTAAACCTATATGACCTTTCATTTTAAGGAAGCAGAACAAATTTAACAAACATTAAGTATGCTTGTAACTCAGTATGCTCTGAGGATCACATTTCTACCTATTTAGCTTGTTTAGGAAGCTCCTTGCTTAACAATATACAAAAAGAATGCTTCTGAAATGTATGCTTTACTTGTCAGAACTTTGCCCAGGACTCACATGACATATATTTTGCATTAGGAAATCAACCAGTTTTGTATACTGTCAGCTATATATTTGTACCAACAGTTAACCAAAATGATTTTTGGAAGAGAAGTTACATCTGCTAGATTTGAAGATATACATGTATTTGCATGGTAACCCAAAAAATACTTCTGTGGCTAGCCTCACCATTGTTATTTTGCACAATATTTTAAGTGACTTACTTAAGATAGAATGATCTTGTGCATTTGCTGGCACGCTAGGATCTCCAGTCCTGCTTATTTAACCTTACCTCCACAGGGCTGTTTACACTTTCAGAACCTGATTTCAATTTACTTTAATTTTCTCAGAGACTTTTGTATTTATAAAAGCTGAGCATCTAGTGACCTCTCTATTCCTGACATTTCCTTTACTCTCCACTATGAAAAAGAACAAAAAGCCCAGTGTCCCATTTCTGTTCCAAAAAAACTAAACTGCTTCCTTCAGTGGGTTGGTCCTTGTAATTGAAAATGGCAACCAGATGTTTACAGAACACACCAGCAATTTTCCTTGAGGCCTTTAGTATTTATAATTGTTTGCTAAAGTTAGTTGGATTTCATGGAAACTTGTCTGAGGCTGTAACAAACAGCAAGTAGGCTCTCCTCCTAACTGTACTCTGAACAATTAAAAATAAAAAAAAATGAAATAAAAGTAAAGTTAGAACTAATGCATTTCAAACTCCATAGAAAACCACTCACTAAGGGAGGAGATTTAGTTCTCTTAGTACTGATTTTTACATGCTGTCCCATGAAAACCAGCCCTATTTCAGAGTATGTTATTTGCTTTCTACCTTCTCAAACTTCGGCTGGCTGTACTCTAAGCACCACTGATTTTGTGCTCCCTTCCCTTTTCCCCACTCCTGTCAGGAATATATTCTCACAGATTTGGGGTTTTTTTTGAGAATATTTTGCATTTTAAGAAGATGCTATAAACTACATATTGCTTGTTCCTCAGTTACAGCCCTGAGTCACCACAGCTGATTCATACCTGAAATCTCTCCATCTGCTTTAGAAATCATTATGTTTTCCCTCTTCAGTTTCTTATCTGCCTCATTCTCTCAAGGCTAGTCATAGACTTCAAGAAGTCTGTGAGTCCCTCTTGTTACCCCACAAGGGGACACACTACACCCAATAAAATCTCTTTACCTAATATTTGAAGACCTCTAAGATTGAGTGCTCCACAGCTCCGGGGGATCCATTTGATTACTTCACTAGCCTTAGCCCCAAAACAGCTTTCCTAATATCCAATATAACTTTTTTGTTGTTGTTGTAGTATTTCATGTCCTATTTACTACAGGCATGAAGAACAGATTGTTCTTTTTCCCTTGGCAGCAGACTTTTTTAATATTTTACATTAACAAGTACCTCTGTTCCCCCACTCATACCAGTCTTCATACTCATTGAAGAAAAGTGCATCACTACATCCTCGTGTCTCTACTACCTCCTCTCATTCTCATTACTTTTGCTGATATAGTATGTCTTGGAAAATGAAAAGCGAATGTCTGACAGTCACCAGACATGGCCCTGGGGCCCTCCAAAACCCACGGCTGTAGTTTATTCTCTAGACTAATTAGCAGCCCTGAGGAAACCATTACTGGCTGCACTTATGAAGTAGCACTACTGCAAGTTCCTACCTTGCTGCTGGCCAGATGTCAGCAATTAAGCTGATTCTTTTGCTGATTTAGCCTCTGGCCAAAAGTATGAATAATGAGGAGTACTAGAGGTGGTACAACATGCTAAAGGAATAACTTAAAGATATACAGCAAAGAGCATGCATTTTGTCCTAGTTCTGACAGTGACTCGTACAGTTTTTATCCTAGTTTCTCCATCTCTAACTCTGGTGTGGCAACATTTCTCTGCCTCCTAGTCCTACTGTGAATAGAATTGAACAGACACAGAAATTTTCTTCCCACAGAAAATGTAGATTTTCTTTAAAGAGCAATCTTTCCAAAGGATACCCAACACACCAAAATGAAAAATTGACAAAGACTGAATTGGAAAATTGCTTTTTGGGATAATCAAAGCAGAATTTTCTTTCATCTGTCCCCAACTGCTTCTTCAGTCATGCACCATCCAGAGAGAGACAGAAACCTGTAGCTAGCATCACTCCACGTCTGCTGAACACCCGTGCTTGCTCCTGCAGGCTCATGCTTCCTGACATTCCCCAAGCAGCAGCTTTTACAGGGAGCGACTGCTGGGTACAAGGAAGCAACAGAGTGCTCTATAGAGAGCCAATGAGGGAGGCAGCAGAGGCCACAACTGCCGTAACAATACAACAATTCTCAAATCAGCATTTTACAGCAAAATGAGTTATGTCTGAATATATTCAGGCTGCTTTTACAATGAGGGGTTATTCACTCCTTGATGTAATACCTAAGTAATGCCATGAGATGCCACCTTAAATGCCAGACAGATCTCTTGACCCCAGCACAAAAAGAGAAGGACCAAGATTCACTTGGATTTGCTCCCACCGGTCTGTTGTCTCAGTCATCCCTTCCTGTTCTTGGAGCAGCTCCACCCAAGCACCACTCCCACATCTGCTAAAAGCCAGATCGTCCTCATAGTTAGTTCCTGGAACCAGGGCTTAATTTATACAGCTAAGTACTTCAACACAGCATGCTCTCAAAATGGCAGAAAACAGAACAGAATTCAGTGCGTATTGATAGAGTCAGCAAAGAGGAAATACCTTCAGATCTAATATTCTTTGCAGTATGTGAAAATTTAAGGATGTATATAGTATATGATCTCCACTTAACAATCTCAGGTGAATGAATGGGATGTGAAGCTGGCATTGATTTCAGTGGAAATAAACATCAAGAATTATTGACCCAAGAGGTAAATATCGACCAAAGCTAAGATGGGTTCAATACTCATCTTATGGAACAATAAATCAAAAAAAAAAACCCAAATCAATATATGTACTATAACAATCTTTCTAATGGTATGGCTAAAATTTCATCTTCAGTGGATGTCACTCAAACTGCAAACAGAAGCCATAGTAAAGTTTAGATACTTAATTGTAGTATTCTAAAAATAGGAAACAATCATGTAAAATCAATACCGTGAAAATGGTTTATGAGTCTTCTTTTAAAGTCACTCATTGCAATTGCACTAACTTCCACCAAATTATTAAAATTAACATTCTAAGGTAGCACTCAGGAGGAGGCCAGGAGCCTGAATAGATGTGCTTTTTTCCATGGCCAAACTGACTGGCTGTCATGAAGGTTATGCAGAATCTTCTCCATTGCAAAAGCTAGCGGTAACAACAGAATTTTGCGTGTTATTGCAGAATGAATTAAAACTGGCTGGTCAGAATTATAGCATACAACTGCAGATGTTTTTCAGAGCCTGCAGTTTTCTGAGATTTGCGTAACTATTAGTAAAGGTGAAGAATTGAGAAATGAAGGAAATGCTTATTAAGGGAGGGTCCCCATTGACTAATGAGGCAGGCACATTGAGCAAAGGACAGAAAGACTGATGGCTCCAGAAAGAAAGATATAAGTAGTTTATTTATCTTAGAACACGTCATCTGGGGAAAGTATGGAATTCAGGAAAGGTTCAGGCAGCAGACAGTAACTAGGGAACGTTATTTTTGGAGGACAGAAATGCACTTTAATGCAACAAATTTCTGAGATAAAACTTTCTTGTTAAAAAACATTGTGAAAATATTGGCAGGGCATCACAGAGCTGTAGCAGCCCACAGATGCTGTTAATCTTTGCTGTGGCCCCAGAGATGAGAGCTTCTCGGACTGGAAGGACAGGGAAGAAGGCAGAAGACTCTGGAAAATATTTGGCAAGTTCTTCTCCAGTGTTTGCCACTCTGGGAGAACCCAAGGGTGCTCTGAAGCCAGGTGGCTCATCCCACTCACCTCTGATAGAGCAGCACAGCTCTGTGCCAGGCAGAGGGAAGGAAGGCCTGCGGCTTGTGCGGCTCAGCACAGAAAACCTCCCAGGAGAAAGCCCGGATGTGTGGGGCGTTCTCACTCCTCCTGATCCTTTTATTATTTTCTGTGAAGCTGTGTGACACTGTTTTCAAACCTGCTCCCAGGCAGCAGCAAAGGCAGAACATGTCCCAGAGGCTATGTCTCTATGAGCAGATTCTCACATTTTAAAAAAAAGGAGGAAGGAAGGAACAACACAGCAAGCACACCTTCTTCTGCCTAGCTGGCAAACAAAACAAGTGTACCATTTATAGATGTGCTGGCCAATACAACCTGATATCTTTCTCATCAGCTGTTATCCAACTTCATTTGAACTGCTTGCTTCACGATGGACTTACCACAGATACTGGAGATACTGACAATGCTTAAATGGGTCTACCCCAGCAGCAGCTGCGAGCCCAAGGTGGCAATCCCAGCTCTCCACAAAAGCTGACTATCCTGTCATCTGCTACTCACACAGTACTGCCTCTCTGTCTCCAACCTAGCAGCAGACTAAGAGATGTGTTAAACCTTACAGAAAAACTGACTCATTTAGGGCTGCCGCAAAAGGAAGACTCAAAGAGCTCAGAGCAGGCACAGATACTGTCAGTTCATGGGCTTTTCCCTTCGTGTGGGTTTAATTGCTAAGGAATAGTGAAAGCACAGCTACTTTTTGTTCAACCAAAGCTGCTTGAGAATTTACTGACAGAGCTATTTTTCAGTGAAAAATTAGGGGGTTGAATAATTTATATTTTACTGCAGAAAGCATCTGTACAGATTTTTCATAGGAAATTCATAAACCACAGTCTCTTTGCCTGAAAAAAAAAAAGGTATCCTTTTCCTTTTTAGCCAACTATTTTCCAGTTACTGAAACTCAAAATGTTTTAGTTGGTCTGTAAGAAGTGAAAAATTTCCACTGAAGAAAACTATTCTCCTGATGTTTCTCTCTGACAACAATGAACTCAACACTGTGCTGCAGCCCAGGTGCGGATGATCGCTCTGGAAGATCAGTGTGCAGAGCTGTCACATTTGGGTCTCAAACGGGAGCAGAACTGGTCCCAAAATTAATAGCGGGCCAGTGCAAAAAAGTTAGGAATGTTTTGCGGTGAATTTTTTTCCATATATGACTTCAGCTAGACTCTTGGCTCTCAGCCATTCCAAACAAAAAATCTTTTCAAAATTAGAGTGAACTTTGAAAGATACATGAGTAAGACAGACTGCACAAAAATAAAAGCACTAGATAGAGCTGCTAAACAATACCAAGTAAAAGGAATGACTCTTTTTATAGATTTTTCACAACATTCATGATCTATGTTTCTCAGTCCATTATCTATATCTTTTTAATGGAGGCTTCAAGGAACATATTTTTTAATAATTTATAACACTCCTCTTAGGAAAATATTATGACAAAGCATAGCTCAAAATACCCTTCTCCAAAATAAGGAGCACTCTCCCATCCAGAACAGTAAACCCCATCATCTACTGCAAAGAAAAATAACTTTGAGTGTAACTTGTTTAGTTCTAAGAAAAGATCATTGGTTTGGAATGCAGACGTGCTCTTTTACTTACTTCTTGTTTTTAGAACCTAACTTTAAAGCTAGACGCTTACATAACACAGGGAATAGTTAAAGGCAGACTTATGTTGCCATGAAATGGAATTAGTAGAGTCTTACTCTTTACCTTAAATTGGCAAGCATTTGACTTTTTTACCTACTCCAACATCTGCTGGAAGCTGTAGGATGTTCCTGGAAAATACCTAAAACCTTTTTATTATTTTTTTTCATTACTGGAAAAATACTACAGTAAGTACTGGTGCTAGCCTGTAAAATATAAATACCCACAGTTAAGTTGATTTCTGCAGAGGCAGTGTTTGGATGGTAAAAACCTGTATTGGAGAACCTGAACCTGAGTTGATCACTGTAGCAAAATCTAGTACAGTGATTTTTTCTAAGTCATAACTGAATTTTGCATACCCACTTCCTTGGCCATTTGAAACAAAAGTATTTCACAGAGACAGTGCACATGGTCCCCAGAGATGCTATCTTTTCTCTGCAGCCCATCTGACATTAATAAAACCTGTAGACACACTGTGCCTTGTCACTCTGGGATGGAAAGTACTCAAGGCAAGGAGTGGCTGAAAGGTACGTATGAAACCAGATTAAAATAAAAGAGCGAGGTGAAGACAATTTACTCTTTCTCGGTACAGCCTTCCAAGAAAACTGCATGTACCTTATTTTCAAGAAAGTTTCTTAAATAAACTTGAAATTAGTGGTTTAATTTTGAGCAGCCTCATCCATGCAAAATAATTATGTTTTTCATCTATGAAGCTACTCTGATTGGCTAAAGCACGAAGCAAAACTGAGCTCTCTGGTAACCCCAGAAATGTACTGCAAGCCTGAATGATGCAAGCTGTTGTAAATAATCAAAGGGTTAAAAAAACTTG
>WAAD01004847.1:3585-42888 GCA_013389945.1 Fregata magnificens
CTAATTAAAAGTCAGTTTAGGCTGGCTCAGGTGCTTATTGATTTAGAAGTTTATTGGCTCTGTTGAGGAAAGCATGGACCATTTTCTGGAAAGGCCTAACAAACAGGATAAGTGGACTTTGCAATAAGGATACAGAGTTGTCAGATTGCAATCCCAAAGTAACTGCAGTTTGAGTTTGCTGTATTAGTAAGAGATTATTACCATTTCATATAATTTTAAGGTTAAAATATGGCTTACTTAATATTCCAATGTCAGTACACTTGGTTACACATGGGCCTATGTGCAAACACACTCTTCTAACTGCACTGTAAATAATCTGATTCATGCATTGAGCTTTTTAATCATATGAACTAGTGATAATTACAAGCATTCTAAAGCGTATGCCAGCAAAATTCCATTGTGATTGTGGTGAGGAAAGCCTTGGCTTTTGCAAAGGTAGTAGCAAAACTCCCACTGTCCTCCCTGTCAGGGTTTCCCTTACTATAAAACATTATTAGCAACATCCTCTTAATTGTTTATTATCTATTGAGTGGGACTGTTTTGTTTACCAGGACACACAAGAAGGTGGTTACCCACTTTGGTAGGTCAGACTTCTTCAGTGCTTTCGGTGTGTCCCTGGAGAACAGACCTGGAAAGCGTAGGTCAGATACCACATTGTGTGAATGAGCTCTTAGTCCGGGAATGGCACAGACATTTTGCACTTCTTTAATGTGACACTTGAAACATGCTTTAAAGTGGTACTGAAATAGAGAACGGGAGTTTATTGAGTAGGTGAGGAAAAGAAGAGAATTACAAATGTGCTGAATCAAAAAGGAGATTGTGGTGGAGGTAGAAGCCAGGCAATTTCTGGACCTGGTTACTTCTATTTTTCCCTTCCTTCCCTACCTACTGAGAAGCTGGACTGTATCTCAGTATAGACCATCTCTTTTCTCCTTCAAAGTGCCGTAAAATGTAGGTCATGGAGATAGTTGTAGTTATACATTTAATGTCCTTTTAACTTCAGGTGATACTATTAGCAGATAGAAGAAGGAATGAAAAGCCACAAATCATGACCAGGCATCCCATGAGCAATTCTAGTATCCCTATTGCAATGAATAATTTCAGCTATTGAAGTGTTTGCAGAAACATTACTTTTCAAGTAGATGTTAGAGAATGTCCATGGAAAATGAGTCAGAAGAGCCATTATCTTGACCACAGAACCCCCTTACAGAATTAGTTTCAGCTTTCTGAGAGTAGAAAAAGGCTATGTGACCTAGTCATCCTACAAAAATTACTGGAGAAACTGGATTTTAAATACTGATATCACATGCTGAGCTGCTAGTGAGCGATCTATAAAACAAAATAGGTCTGGGAATGCTTGCAGGCACTGTAATTCAACCCACACTCTTCATTCTCTCCATCTCTTTTATTCCTTTATTGCATTATATTAAACTGAATGGATAATTTAAGCAATTAAAAGGCAAAATAATTTTCCTGGCCTAAGAAATTACATTGGTTTTATTAGACTTTTTAAGGTTTATATCAAAATTCAACATTTTGATATTGGTGTAATATAGAAAGGGTTACATGGATTAGAAAGGCTAACATAAAATCTCCAAAAGATTAAAATATTTACTACTTGACAAAGGCATACATAATTAAGCTGGCACCTCCTTACTACAAATGCATGTTTGAAAGTTTTGATTTGGAAAGGTTTTAAGGGATTACTTTTATTAAAATGTCTTAGGTTGCTAGAAATAGACCTCATGGTAGACAAACAGTAAACCCCACACAAAGTCACATACTTCCTACCTGTTGAATAAAGAAAAGCATGCTGGACTTCTTTGCCAAAAATCCCCTTTCATGCCTTTGTTCTAAATAAACCCAAGGGAGCTCATTTCCAGGGCCTTTCTGCTTCCTGCACTCCCCTGGCTTAAGATTCCATTTCTAGAAGCAACAGATAATTGGGGATCTTTTGAAATCAAGTACTTGAGTTTTCTATTTTTAGCCACATTAATAATGATGAACTGAAATTCTTTCCAGAATTTCACCTCTTCGGCTTAGGAATGGGTAGTCAAAATTTGTAATAACTCCTTGGTTTGTGTTTTATGTTAATGGCTGAAGTGCCTAAACAGCCTTGGGAAAGGAACAGCTTGCTAGTCTAATTGAAGCTGGCAATATTTCCATGTCTTATTTCAGCTGGTAGGTACTGTAGCAACCAAGGTCATGTAAGAAAGTTTCAGCATATGGTAACAGCTGTCTCTGTGATTGCAATATTTTCTGCAGATGGTTTAGTCATCATTAGATAACAGTCATGATTATTAAGGGACTAATTGGACTTTCAAACAGTTCATCTTAGCGGGTGGAGGAATTACAAGAGAAAAGTTTAGTGTAGCTTAGGGGGTCTCTATATTCAGCTCCTTGCCAACTCTCAAGTTTTTCTTTAATGTAAGAAAAGACTTCCTTTCCTTATTTGCCTTCTGCCAAACCATTTCATCTCCTGCTAGAGATGCAGTCTCCCTCTTTCAGATCTTCTAAATACTAATGTCATCTTTCTGCCATGTATACTGCTACCCACAAAAATCTGTGTTTTGATTATACCGTTTAAATGCCTTGTATGCTGTACAGGTCACGACATCACAGTGAGCTTAGCCTTACTCAGGACAGCCTTGCACATGTTCATACAAGGTCAAGGAGACCAGATATAGCAAGTTATTGAGTCAGGGTACATAGACCACTGAGTATTGTTCTTTACTTTTAATTATCAACAGGACACTTCCTGCTGCTCCAAATCACAGCACTAAACATGTTCCTGTCCCAAGAAACTAGAAAAAACCCCAAAAAGTTGTGAGACCAATGCAGATTGTGAGGATCCCAGAGTTATTACTACTGTTTACTTCAGTGCTGTAATATGCCTTACTCTGGGGGTGTGTTATGATGGTATGAGAGGTCAGGCACAGAAGTAACACAGAAGTGTCCTTCTGATCATGTAACCAGAAGTCCTCGCTGGAAGATGGTAAAACAAACTAGCTAGTTTAAACTGCTTTTCTGTGTTTTGTCAAGTCAGGGCCTTATGACTCTTCCATTGATTTTAGAAGGAATATTTGGAGGCTAAAGTACTATGCAGGAGTGGACGTGACAGAATCCGTCTCTTAGAGGATATGTCTGGGAAGCTAATGCTAAATTTTTTCGATGATGTTCCCTTAGGAACTTGGAGCATTTTTTCTAATAACAGCAACAACAATAGTAGGATCAGGCTACTATGGGTTTCTGTAAAGATTTAGAGTGCTCAGTAACACCTTACCATTTAACAATCATCAATATTTAAATATATAATCTTGAAGTCTTTCAGCCCATGATAGTTCCTGGGCATGGGATACTAGCTACAAAAAGTCATGCACAACTCTTCAGCAATTAAAAAAAAAGGCACCACTTAGTCATTCTGGATTTCTACATTACAATCTGCTCTTTTACTTCCTTTCTCTAGAAATGTGTATTCTTTTGTTTCAGCTCAGCCACAAAAAAAAGCTAGACTAAAAGAATACTGATGTCTTACATAATATACATTTTTTCACTATCTGATCTTTATTCTCTCTAGGCTGGTTTTGCAAGTTATTTAAGGACACCTTAAAGTTACAGTAGCAAATAATACAGGGTATGGCTACTGCACCGCTTTTGAATATGCTATGATCAGCATATTATGTCTCAACAAATCATATGCATAAGTTTTTGCTCTGCTAATATTACTGAACAGTGATTGTGTTATGGTGAGTTTAAAGACACGGTGGGCTGAGATCCACTGTGGAAAGATAAGGTGATATTCCATTCTCCGATCCCCTTTTAATGACAGTAAAACATTGCCAGGCTTTAATCTTCTTGAGTCTCTCTCCTCAGATATGGAAAAGAGTGGGAGACATGCTCGTGAATGGAATAAAATTGTATGAAGAATAACTGTCTGAGAGACAGAAGAAGAATAAATTAATAGTAGCTGGCAGGTGAAAAGCATGAGATCTGTACCTGGACAGCAAGTGAAGAATAAAAACAGGGACAAGGACTTATATATAACCAAAAAATATGTTTAGGCTGGAATGTAACCCTTATTCACTCATTGGAGTACATCAGTATAGTCTGACTACTTTGGACACCCATCACAGACGAGGAGAGCAATTACCCTAGGGAGCTGCATTGGTGAAGGTATACCAGTTCTTAGCCTAAGCTACAGTTGTAAGAAGTCAGGTCTGCAGCAGAGCAGATCTGAACAGGAAGACATCACTGCACAAGGGGACATCTGACAGGCTGTATTTCCTCTTTTTATTAAACAAGTGAAGAAAAGAGCACTAAAAGGACCAATTGAAATGGCAGGTAAGGGTCTACAAGAGAGCTTTGAACAGTTCTGAACACCACCTGAAGGGACACCCTGCTGCAGGCTGGAGAAGAGACAACACTTCTCAGTATTGCACTGTTCATATGTGGCACTGTTGAACTCAGCGTCGAAGACAAGTCCAACTGGTTATTCATAAAAGAACTATGAAAGAAAAGAGGTCTGGAGCAGTTTAGTAAGGAGATGCCCATACATGTTAGAAGGACTTTTTGGAAACCTCATCTTTTTATACTAAAAAGCTTATACTGCCTTGCCAAATGTGCTTCTTTCAAACCTACCTTTATAGATTTTATGAATTAACATCCCTTGCCATTTGAAACATTCCCTTAGGAAAAATAAATGAGGATATGGAAGGAAATTATTAGAACAAGGGCTAAAATTGAGAACTGAGGGTTGTACTCCACAGTTACCTTAAGCGGATTACTGAAACCCTGTTTCTTAATTTACTGATCTTCTACAATGAGGATAATCTTTATCCACAGGGTTTTGTGAATGGAATTTGTAAAGTGCTTTGAGGGCTTCTCCATGAAAGTCCTATAATCTTGAATTGCAGAGCTTTATTAAAAAGTATTAGTGTGTCTAAGAAGCCGGTAAAGCAAACATAAAAGCTGCTAAGTTATGATTCAGAATGTTTATGCTCACTCAATATACTGAAGCAGTAATTATAATGAGCCAGTGTATGTGGATGGCTATAAGACTTCCAGAAAGTCACAACCAACACTAGCACTCAACAACATAGAACTTTCTGGTTTTTAATACATACATTAGAAAACATACTAAAATACAATGCCCTCTACAGTGTACACTGAATATCTTTTCTGATGTTTAATATCTTATTTCCATTTTTCTTCTAGTACAGTATCATCATACTTAGCGCTGTCAAACGTTAAATTATCTTGAAAGACAGAAAAACCAAAATGTCTTAAAGGAAACTTGTTTAAAGAATCCATGTTATTTACTTTATAACATTTTAAACTTAGAGAATAAGGCACTGCCAGTGTAATAGCTTTTATTATTTCATGTTCCTATGTTACAATATAGGTCATTATCATTGAGGATTCTTTGTATACTAGGCATATCATGCGTGTTAGCTACATTGCTGAAAAGCCAAACTGATCTGTGCTTTGCACAACTCCCTTCTTTGAATCTTAATATAAACATGTACTGTGACAAGTAAACAAGCTATAGTCTCCCTTTAACTGGATATCTAACCTTTGTGTGAAAAATTAAAGGTATATGAAATACATTGCAACACTAGGAACATTGTTTCAGAGATTGCTTGCTTAATTTACAAAAAATAAAATAGATTCCTGTGTATTCAGCTGGCTTCATCTTCCAAATTCTGAGTAGTGATGACTTTTTCTGTCAGTTTAAAGCTTTGTCTGCTGCCAACCACCCCGTGAAAGTACTTATACCAAACATGACTGTGCCAGTAAATCTTCTGAGTTACCCTTCTTCCCAGAAGTCACCATGTGCCTACCCTGCCATGTGCATGTAAGCCTGTTTCTGAAGCCTTGTAACCATGGCAGTTGCTGGTAAGCCTAAGAAAATAAGCCCTTCTGGAGGGCAAGATATATTCACATGGATTCAGCATCTCACTAACTTAGTTACCCAGCAGCAAGTATGAACCAACTTCTACCTGTCTGGCTGTGAAAGAGGATGAAAGGCTTCCATCTTCTGGGTATACATGCTCTACTTCTACAAGTCTCATCTCTGGATAAGGCCAGGGAATTTTTTGTTCATTTTCGGGGGGAACAGAATTGATGCAGAACAATGTTTGATCCTATCTTCAAGAAGGGCAAGAAGGAGGCCCCAGGGAACTACAGGCTGGTCAGCCTCACCTCAATCACTGGGAAGGTGATGGAGCTGCTAATCCTGGAAACCATTTCCAGGCACATGAATGACAAGAGTCGTCAAGGAGTAGTCAGCATGGATTCACCAAGAGAAAGTCATGCTTGACAGACTTGAAAAACTTCTACGATGAAATGACTGGCCTGGTAGATGAGGGGAGAACAGTAGATACTATCTGCCTGGACTTCAGTAAGGCCTTTGACACTGTCTCCCATAAGATCCCCATAGACAAGCTGTTGATATATGGGCTGGATGAGCAGACAGTGAGGAGGATTGAAAACTGGCTGAACGGCTGGGCCTGGAGCATGGTGATCCATGGCACAAAGTCTAGTTGGAGGCCAGTAACTAGCGGTGCACTGCAGGGGACAATACTAGGTCTGATCCTGTTTTACATCTTCGTTAATGATTTGAATAATGGGGCAGAGTGTACCCTCAGCAAGTTTGCAGGTGACGCAAAACTGGGAGAAGCGGCTGATAGAGCAGAAGGTTGTGCTGCCATCCAGAGGGACCTCGACAGGCTGGAGAAATGGGCTGACAGGAACTTCATGAAGTTCAACAAGGGGAAGTGCAAAGTCCTGCACCTGGGGAGGAACAACCCCATGCACCGATGTATGCTGGGGGCCATCCAGCTGGAAAGCAGCTTTGCAGAAAAGGACCTGGGGATCCTGGGGGACACCAAGTTGAATGTGAGCCAGCAATGTGCCCTTGCTGCAAAGAAGGCTAACGATATCCTGAGCTGCATTTGGCAAAGCATTGCCAGCAGGTGGAGAGAAGGGATCCTTCCCCTCTACTCAGCACTGATGTGGCCACACCTGGAGCACTGTGTCCAGTTCTGGGCTCCTCAGTACAAGAGAGACATGGACATACTGGAGAGAGTTCAACAAAGGGCCACAAAGATGATTAAAGGTTTAGAGCACCTCTGTTATGAGGAAAGGCTGAGAGACCTGGGACTGTTTAGCCTAGAGAAGGGAAGGCTCAGGGGGGACCTTATCAATGTATATAAATACCTGAAGGGAGGAAGCAAAGAAGAGAGAGCCAGGCTCTTTTCAGTGGTGCCCAGTGACAGGATAAGAAGCAATGGGCACAAACTGAAACACAGGAGGTTCTCCTGAACATCAGAAAACACATTTTTACTGTGAGGATGACCGAGCACTGGTACAGGTCGCCCAGGGAAGTTATGGAGTCTCCCACCCTGGAGATATTAAAAATCTCCCTGGACATGGTCCTGGACAACTGGCTTTAGATGGCCCTGCTTGAGCAGGGAGGTTGGACCAGATGACCTCCAGAGGTTCCTTCCAACCTCAGCCATTCTGTGATCTGTGATTTTAACACAGATTTTCTGGCACAGACAAGAATTTGGCTACAAGTTTTTGAAGAGCTCTAGAGATGGTGTGTGAAGCTCTAAATGTTTTTTGTTGTGGGATGTAATCAATAGTGTAGCTAAGAACTCTTCCAAATCAATACACACTCAAGCTAAGAACTGGCCTAAACTGCAGCTGGGAGAAGGAAGGAAAGAAACTTCACAAACAATGAATTCCCTCCTGTTAATGAGGGAAACACAGGTTTATCAAAGCTCAGCTGAGTATTTTGGTGACCTCCTTCAACAGCCTCTTCTACTGCTATTAAATCAGATTTTAAATGAACAAGGAATAGAAATCCGTAATAATACTCATTCCAAAATTAGAAGCAAGGCTTAAGAACATCTTTCCACATCTAGTACACAGCCAGAGTATTTCATTATAGCAATCACAAAGCATTGAAGAGAGATTCATTTAGGCCACTGTTGAGCTGGTGGAGGTGGAGTGCAGGACTTAGGAAATGCTTGCTATTCCTGCTGATAAAATTAGAAGAGATTGGCTTATTTTCAGGCCATAGACCAGTTTGTGTCTTTGTTAGGTGTCCAAGTGCTTAAAGTTGTACTGATATAAAAGCAGTAAGAGTGAGAGAAGAATCCAACCTTAAAAGGAGAGATGGACCAAAGACACAGTATTGAAATCATTATCAAAACTTCTCAGAGCAAGTCTCTTGAACTTAGTTTTGGAAAAGAGGCAGGTAAAATAATTTCCTGCCAAAGTGAGCTGAAATTTTAGTAAGGCAGATGATTCTGTGAGAACAGTTGATGTTGCCTCAAAATATTGATGATTAAATATTTCATTTCCTCAAACTAGTCTATTTTTCACTCCTCCCCTGTCCCCCTTCAATCTGGACTACAATATTTAATTTCAATAAAGTGCTACATTTAATTTCCCTCTTGGCCAATGCCACTGTAAAGGCTGCAGCCCTGTTTCTCTTTCTGCCATATTAGTCAAGTGCTTTGGTACATTATCTTTGCTGAAGTGCAGTTGGGGCCTGCTGCCGAGGCTTCTCCTTTTCTATGTTTGCTTCAAGTTAAAGGATTTTTTCCTTTGGCAATACACCGATTTACTTCTGAGCCATGTGGCACAACATGGGAGTCACGTGGGTGGTGCATGGCTGGAGATCCTTCTTGGGGAATCTGGGCACTGGGTCCCAGACCTTCAAGCCAACAAAGTAATTTGCAAAACACAATTTGGTGTTTAAATGAATCAAAAAGAGCAAGACCCTAAAGAAAATAAAAATGAACATTTCCAAATTAAGTATTTTTTTCATCTCAGCTTTTCCAATGAAGTCTCAAACAATTTCCAATGGAGCAGGACTTCCTACTCTTGCTCAGTTCCAATTTGGATACATGTGTCCCTGGAAAAATAAATGAAAATAATACAGTTTTGGGGTGCCTTTTCCCTGCTTCAGTTCTAGACCATGCACAGATAGCCCAGGAGTGTGTCGCCAGATGGGAACATGATGAAATGGCCTGTTGGGCAGCTCACGCTGACATGTAAGATGGGCTGTTTTCACTGAGCCGCGGGACACCTGGGGGCTATGGCGATGCTCAGCTTTCTTTGCATTTCTGGTGGTATGTGTGGCTCAGTCTGCAGCCCCAAATGGGTCCACGTAATAGAAAGTCTCTCTTGTAAAGTAGGAACTCTGAGCCCATCCATCTACCTTTGCTGCAGCTATTCCCTTTGAATGTGAAGTTTTTTGAGGTAACAAGTAGTAGTGCAAGGGAAAGTAGCAGCAAACTATACCCCAAGACAAAAAGGAAAAGTCTGTGTGCCAGGCCTGTGTTTCCTGTGGTTTCTCAACAGGAGGGGAAAATAATCTCCCACAGACCACCCCAAATCATCAAACCACTATGAACTGTACTTGCTATGCCAAGAACCAGGCATCAAAGCTCAAGTGCTTACATATTCTATTAAGTGGTTTAATATTAGAGCAGGGAGACCAGGAAAACTGCAACCTTTTGGTTCCCTGAGGTCTCCTAAAGAAGGCCATGAGGGACAAAACACTGTATTTTTTCTGTTCTTCTCTACAATATTAAACCACTTAATAGAATATGTAAGCTCTTGAGCTTTGAAGCCTGGTTCTTGGCATGCCAGAGGCTTTGTTACATGTTTTTACAGTAATTGAAAGAAATATCCATCTGTAGCAATTTCATTTTTTAGTAAGCTGAACAGATTCTTGGGAGGTAGGAGCTGCAAACATATGAAACAGAATAAAATAGTTTCTATCAAGCTGAATTCTTTTAGTTCTGCTTTTGAGGAAACAATCACAGAGGAGTGTTGTAGAGGAGTCCTGGAATCAGTGCCGGCATATTCACAGTCTTGGTTCAAATAGTGCTGCCTGCAGCCAACCCTGGGGATGCTTACAAACCTACCACACCATGTTAGCAGATAAGACTAGGATTATGCCACCAGACTCTGGGTGTAAGACAGCAGCTCTTATTATCCAGCACAGACTTTTTTCCTGAGTCACAATTGTCTGTTAACCAAATCTGATCCACCTTGTGAAGATTTTCCCGCTTTCTTACCCTTCACACTGTTATGGTTTGTTTACATGCTTTTGGGATAGTGATTTGTCTCTTGCTCTGTTTCCATACGGTGCTTCGCAATGGGATCCTGATCATGGTTGAGTAGTACAGATAATGCTATGTTACAATTAAGCAGCAATATTCAGTGCACAGCTATTCAGAAATCAGGTAAAAATGGAAATATGGGAAACGCTACAAGCAGAGGTGATCTGGTGTCTTGGAGGAATAGGATAAAAGCAAAATGGAACCAAGAAAGACCTACAGAAATCTGTAAAGCCAGAACCTTGTAGACATTTGGCAAGGTGCTGAACAGGGAAAATTTCTTTGAATAGTGGAGAATCAAGTTTCCACAGTGAGGTTTGTTATGGCCTTTGAGAGCTCAGAATTTTTACAGCTTCAGCAGATGGACTTCGCCAGGTAATATGTTATGTTTTTGGAACGTAAGATGTGTGGTTAGCAGCACCCCCACCAACATCTTTCATTTCTGAAGCTGGCACTGTTGTGGGGATTGGCAACCAATTGCCTACGATGCGTGCTCACAGCACTGTGACATCCTGACGCAGAAAATCTCACCACTCTGGAGTGCTTCACAAACACTAGTTCCAATCTAAAGGCACAAAACTCCAAAAAAGTAAGGTTCATGCACCATTTTACCTTTCTGCTGAAAAGCAACAGGATTTGCTACTGTTTGCCCTACACTATTGTCATCTGAAATGTGTAGCTACAGAGAAGAATTACAGTGAGATTTCTCTTTTTCTGCCAGATATTAGAGTGAGCTCAGTTGTGCATTGAGCTGGGCCCTCCAGGTAGCTGAACACCTCAGGGCAAAGAGAGGTGCTGTAAGGCCACTCTGTTTGTGAAATACATGAGACTTTAATTCACATTATGAACATCAAAAGCTTTTGACTTTTCAGCTGCCTCC
Source organism: Fregata magnificens (assembly GCA_013389945.1). NCBI lineage: Eukaryota > Metazoa > Chordata > Aves > Suliformes > Fregatidae > Fregata > Fregata magnificens. The sequence continues at coordinate 14,605 of WAAD01004847.1, forward strand.
GGAGAGAAGAACCAGAGCATCTTTGATAGGCAGGGATGATCCCAGCAATGAAATGTCAGTTCAGGGCATGTTGTTCTGTGCAGCTCCTCATGCTTTATTTTTTATTGCTATATTGAAATGCTGGCACATTCCATGGAGCTGACATCCAGCCTGCAGTAGTCAATGCCACCAGAGAAATCGCACCTTCGCTTATTCTTGCACTGCAAAGCAGGACCGTGCCCACAACAACCAGAGCTTTAAGACAGGTGAATCTAGATTTTTTCCTTATAGTCTGCACCCCCACAATGATGAAACAAACAAACAACAAAGAAAAAAACCCCTTTAATCTGAAAAAGCTAAGATTTTATGTCCCACTTTTAGACATACAGAAACCTGGTCACTCCACAACAGAATAAAGGCATTTATAAAACAAGCTGCCTTTGCTCACTGTCTCTTTTTGGGAACAACCTTTTTTCCAGGCTTAGTTTCCATCTAGTCAAAATCTGCGCAGCCCACTCTACTCTCCTGTGAGTGTGTCTTTCCCTCGCCATGAAGGTCTGGCCGCTGTCGGCTCACTGCCTTCTTGGCACCCTGTTTGCAGGGCAAGTTCCTGGCTCCTTGCTGCAACAATCCCTGCCTGCTGCCTTGCCTTGCTCTCTTGTCTCCAAGCCTCTGCCCCTGCTCTGCCCTCCAGGGAAGGCACAACCACCTCAAGGTCCTGCCTGACCCAGTGCCTCTCCTCACAGGACACAACGCAAACAGAAAACAAGCAAATTAATCACTTCATGTCACAGGTGGCTTATAGCAAAGTGTCAGCACTGACTAAAGATTTGAGAATAGCTGTAAGTGTTCTGGCAAAAAGAAAAAAAAAGAATGTAATCTTTGATAAAAATGCTGGAGGTCAGTAAACTGCAGCTAAAAATGGAGATAGCTGTGAGATAAACACCAGCTGTTTTTTAAATCCTTCTGAAGCAGTGTATGAGGTGAATTTCAGGTACTTAAGAGGACATGTGCAATGTTCTTGGAAGACACACTGCCATAAAGGAATATTAGAGGAAGGAGGAATATATGGTTGTTGCCGACCAGGGTAAGTCATTATTAATGTTTGCAATGGACGCCCAGATAGCAGGCACCAGAACAGTGCAATGGTTTGGCCTTAAAAAGCCTCTAGACACCAACCTTTTTCACGTAGCAAGATGTAAAAGGTCCAGTTTCTGTGTTTTGCATTAGTAGGGGGGAAGTGAATAGAGAAAGCTGACAGCTGCCAGATGGCACAAATAGCTCCACATTACCAAGTACATTTCTAGTCTAAGTTTATGACAGAAGATTTGCAGTTTTGCAAGAGCTCAGCCTTCATAAGTTACACCTAGAATTTCTTATTGTACAAATTGGGGTGACTGAAGAAGGTTTCCTGGCTTCCTCTGGAATATTCCTTATCTTTGGAGTTTCTGGCCATCAGCTTCTGTCCCTTGCTTCAGTGAATTCTGAATGCCACATTATTACTCTTCAGTCCTTTCTCACAGCTCCTGCATTCCTTCTCACAGCACCTCTTCAGAAAGTGTTGGTGTTGCTTAGGATTTAACTTGGCTGCTGTTTCTCCACCTATCCTTTACTGACTGGCATGAATTCCTGAAATCACCTAGCACAGCCCCAGCAAGAAGGATGCTGGTCTGCAGATGCTGTGGAAGAGAATTTGGTAGGGTCACAGGAAAGGACACAGGTTGGTTTTTTTTTTTTCCTTGCTATCAGTTTAGGGGCTTTCCACCCTCAGAGAGATTCAAGAGACAAATAGGAATATTTAAACTGGGACCTTAACAAATTTACATTGAGCTACTCTTAAACAAAGGATGAGAGAGCCAAGGCTGAAGACTTCAGTGACCAGCTATGAGTGAAGATCCACTAGCGTAAAAGGGGAAGGTAGCTTACCTGCATGCGTCTTCCTTTCTGGGGGTTTCTGCATGTAATTCTACTCACCTGGCCAGCTAGAGGACAAAATTGTATTGCTGTAAGCCAGACTTTTTCCTGTGGAACAGGACAGAAGTAAATAGACCCTACATACTGGTTGGTAGTAAGATGGAACCAGAAAACTTTTCTTCATATAGAAAATCGATATGTGTACTCTCTTGAAATCAAGTCTGTAGTCTGGAGACTTGTACAAGACCCCCTTTTTGCTCTGGCTAAGTTTGTCCCACTTGTTCACCAGGTATGTACCAATAGGAAAAGAGGCTCAGCTCTGAGTTGGTTTTGAAGTTTCAGCAACACAAACAGGAAAATCTGTTCTGTGTCATCAGTATTAGGCACTGAATTCATATGTCTGCAGTAATTGCCAAAAGAGTTCTCACCCGAGGTTTGTTGTGATTCTGATGTTTGGTGAATGTCAGTGAAATCAGATAACCGTCCCTTCCCTAAGTAATGTCTGTCCTGTCCCTCTGTCCAGGGGATAAACCTATTGCCAGGGAGTTTTAAACAGAATGAGAGATGGGGAGCGCTGAAACGGCCATGTGTACTTCAAACTCTTCTTATAAGAGCGGTTGTCATTAGCATAGGCTATTTTTGTTCATTGCATATGTACACTTTCTAAATACAATTCCCAGTATGCTATTGCCACTTTCTCAAAAAACACCAAAGTTATAGCAAAAGAAAATTTTCAGCTCTTTAGAAGGCAAAATAAATCATTCTGTGGGAACACAGCCAATCTGAGACTTACTGCAAATGAAAAAAAGGACACAACGAATTACTTTCTTTGGATCAATGACACCTGTTTGCAGGTAGACTCAGTGTAACTGGTATGTGTGCAGATATACACACAGATGATGCTATTATTTATAGAGGGGTGCACAATCCATTACAAACCATGTTGTAAAAGAGCAGACTTTAAAACCTCTGAAGATGCTTTTAGGAAGCTTCCAGATGCTTGGATAGTCAGCCAAATCTCTGGTCCACAAAAGCAGGATGAAGATCTAAAAAAAATCAGGTTGTGTTTTTAATTTTCTTCTGCAATATCTTTTGCACTTGGCACCAAAAGAAAATGTAATAACCCAAGAAAACCAAAATCAGTCTGAGTTCAAAGAAAAGGTTCCCTTCAGTTCATGGATGTCCAAACTGGCATCCTCTCCCTACAGGTGGTAAATGCAACTGGTGTCTCTCTTGACCGTTGCTATAACACCAGCACAAAGATTTGCAAGACCAGGTCCAAAAAGAACAAGGGTAGTTGATATTCCACTCTCATCTGAATGAATGGAATGTCATTACTGACCTTCCTTTCTTTTTAGCGTTGCTAAAAACTTTACCTGTTAGTAAAAGAAATTTATTTTTGTGTGTAATTTTAAAGATTTATTCTAGAAGAAAGCAAACCCTAACACAGGGCTTGATCCTATGTAAGGAACTGAAATGAATAAGTGGACTAAAGAAAGGTGCAGAACTGAGTTCTGACTGTGCAGTGTTCATGTGAACATCCAGAAATGCAGTAGTATTTCTACTGCACTTGCATCCATTTACTTTCAGTACCGTGACATGTTTTCACATAGATGCTGTATCTGAGTTCACCATCCCTTTTCTTCCCCCAAAGACCTTCTGCAAAGCTGTTAAGCAACGGAGAGTCCTTTTTCTTCAGGAGTGCTCTGTTCCACCAGCATTTGCTGCTTCCACACAGTGAGAAATACACTTTCCTCCCAGCTTGCACAATTTAAGTCTTATCACGTAGGTAAAGGCAGTCTACTGGCAGTCAAAACAGACATGTCTTACTTTGCATTTTTCATGATACCAGTACCTGTGAACAGATTTCTTCACAGATTTTCAGATTTAATTACTACTGGCTTAGTTTACTTTAAATGATAAAGTTGTGGAAAAAGAGAAGAGGGCAACTGAATGTGAGCATGAGAAAGCACTGAGTTTTTTTGCCAGCCTTTCACCGGTTCTCCCTTAGGTCCAGTAGGGCAGTTTTTAGAGTGGGATTTTCAGGGAAGCCCAGTGACCCAGGAGCCCTAGGTCAGCTGGTCTGCGTAAACCCGCAGTACCTGGTTGAGCGGAGGAACGCTGGTGCTGACTGCACAGGCTCTGGTAGAAGAATTAGCACCGCTCCGTCAGCGCATTGCTGCCCTGACCTAAAAACCCAGCTAGGGAATGAGTTCATAGCCTCAGGGGCAGCACTGGGTTGACACAGCTACCTGCTCTCCCAATCCAGCTGAATGCCTGCTCCACGCTCTCCTGAGTGTGCAGGTTAACACTCAGCCTGGCACTGCACAGTGGATTTTATTTTATTTTTTTACTGTACTCTGAGTCTACGGAGCTTCAGCGCTACGTAGGATTTAACACATACAGCAAGGCACTAGAACAAAGGGCCATGCCCAGAAAAGTAATGAACACATGCTGTCATAACATGACAGTTAAAGTAACCTCCCTGCCCCTATGAAACCTTCTGTTTCTTCAGCCTCCTCAGCACATATGCTTTACCAGCTCAAACTCACTCCTGCACTGGTAAATATGTATAATCAACTACCCTTTGACTACTTTATGCTAACAGAGTCTATATCCCTGCTGGAAAACACAACGCCATTTCATTTGGTTTATTAAGTTTAAAGAGGGTTTACTCAGCTGCAAGCAATACCACGGGTTGTTGCGCAGTGTATTTTACCATCTGACCACAGACACAAAACTAGTACACAAAAGGGAAAAACAGGAGTTACACTTCTGAAATTTCTTTTCAGATCTTCGCTCTGGGACAAATGCCTTTCAACAGTTCAAGAAGTACTGAGTAAAGAAGCAGCTTTAAGGTAGTAGACAGAGAGGGATCAAGATTGATTTTTTTTCCACAGAGGATATTTAGTAGTTCCCTTACAACTGCTGTATCATTCATGGAGCAAACCAGGCCCATGGAAAAGATGTGTCCCAAAGCTGAGGACCTAGAAGTCTAGGGGGTTGATGGCGGAAATTAGAGCCAGAACTCAGGACCCTGGCAAGGCATCAGTTCTTTAATTTTGAGGAAGATAAAAATACTTACCTGTCACAGGAGTGCCAAAAGAATGAGGTGGCATTTCTTAATCAAACACTTATTCTAAAGGGATTTCAGTGTTACTGATTAAAAAGGAACTCAGACCAGAATTCAGAATGAGAGTCAAAACCAGTGCACACTAATGTGTGGTTTATATAAGTCAGTCTCATGCTTAGACTGGACATATTTCTATTTGGTACAAATGAAAACAATATCTACATCTGTGTTTTTCATAGAAAAAAAGAGTTCAAAACCTAAACCCATCCTACCATCCAGCCTTTGCAGTGATTTTTGTGACAAATCCTTCTAAAATACTTGCACCCAAGAAAAACCTTCAGCCCTCCTCCACCACTGTCCAGTCTCAATGACTTAGTTGTCATGGAGAGGACCAGAAATGACAAAATACAGCAAGGCTAACCTTTCAGTAATGCTGTTTTAAAGAAAAGTTGGTACTTCTTTTTAAATTTTTTTCTAAATCAGTTCAGTTACACTTTTCAGCATGAACAAAAGAGTGTAATTCACAGCTCCTTTTTTGTTCCCTCATGTCAAAATGCTATCTTACAAGTAGAAACTGATTCTGCAGAGAGCACTTGCTGAAAAAACCTGACCATTTGGATAGAATGAAAGAATTGCTGGAGCCTTGCTCCAGCCGAACCTTTCGAGCCACACCAGCAGTTCTGTGCCAAGGCAAAACAAGTTTGCCATATGCGTGATGCACACTGCTTTGTTGAAGTACTAAACTTACATATCCCAGCAATCATACGATATTCTCGCTGAACTTTGAGAAGAATGCAGTTGTGTCAAATGAGAATGCAACCCTAAGGCCCTCTGTGAGTCCAGTTTCAGTTCTAATTTCAGTCTAGGAGCCTTATCCTGAAACCACGATTCAGACACACACACAAAAAAATTGAATCAAACTGCAAGTGTATTTTCTTCTCACTTGCCCTTTTCATGAGCAAGGATGTCAGACTGACTTTGAATAAACATTATGAAGCTTTTCAGTCTAACAGTCTTAAAATGCCTGTATCTGCCTCTGGAAGGAATTCAGAGTAAGGATCTCAGGTCCATCACAGTCCAGACACAGAGACCTACATGCTCCTGCAGGATAACAGATCACCACGGCCAGCTGCATTTTGTAATCATGTGCAACTGTCAGCTCACAGCAAACGCAAGGCATCAGGAGTTCACTGAAACTGAAAGACAAAACAACTCAAATTACTTTTTTATTTGCTCCAGGATGGGCAGCTTCATGCAGCCTGTAACCAGGGCCAGTTAAGGCACAATAACTTGTTATCTGTGACAGCAGATGTTTCAGCCAGAAGCTCTAAGACTTTGGGAGGGTTGATCTCTGACCTGCAGGAGGTGTACTTCTACTTTTAAAAGGCTTGACATTTATCTGGATTGGTTGTTTCCAATAAACCCAGCGTTTACTCCCCTCACACTTGTTTTAACTATTGCATCAATAACTAGAAATTCATGGCACCCCAATAAAACTTATGTTAAAAGGACATGAAGTTTGTATGGCAGCCCTCAGAATAGTACTGTTATGCTTCAAGATGACTGTCAGATTATTATGTTTAAATAACAAGCAGAAGAGACAATTTCTTCTCATCCTTGGAAACCAAGCTGCTTTTTTTGCAGAAACTTAAAACAACATTAGCCTGAGCCAGACACGGAGTATGGGAAACCTGAATGTGCATCAGGCATTGCTATTGCAGCCCCAGCACAGGCTCCTAGAAAGAAGATTATCAGACGAGTTTCAGCACAGGCAGACTTGCTTACAGTATAATTGCAACCCAGGCAATATAAATAATAGTGAATAAGGTTTGCTGGATGTTTCGACAGACATACTGTGGTGTGTTGTGGGTCGAGTTTTTTGGTTGGTTTTTTTTTTTTTTTGGGGGGGGGGGGGTGCACTTATTATACTGAATATACGTTCTTAATGGCTTCAGACCTCAAAACCCAGAGTTCCTACTTATCCCATGGCTGAAAGTATCCTTCCCCAAAGATGAAGACAGATATGCATACAGTAATCACTACTAGAGCTTTCACAAATACCTGTGTAAGGAGCAGCTATCACCACTCTATTTGCAGTTTCTATATACCACATGGCAAGTGCACCATCTAGTCACAGCATTGCTCACTGCCACAGCCATGGCTTGCTAAAGCACCTTGCAAACACTCAAGCACACACTGTCTGTGCTCAAACTACTCCTTTATATCTAGACAAAATTTGGAGATTTGGAGGCCACAGGAGACAAGTATTATACACAGTCACTCGGATTCACTGGAGCTTTATGGCAAATGTGGTTCTGCAGGAGAAACATGAATATTGGTTGGGCAGAGCTTTGTGGGCAGCCTTAGCTGGAACTTTCTCAATGGAAACTCACTCATTTGCAAACTCAGTACCGCCCACAAGAGACAGAACATATGTGTTTATTACGTGAATCCATCTGAAGACCTATTTAGGCTGGTAGTTTAATGCTCCAACATTTGTACCACAGGCTTTAATAACATTTTGTCTCCTCTACATCAACTTCTTCCAAAGGCTGGAGGGAAGAGCAAACAGCAAGGAATCCTCTTAAGCTACAATTGTTTTTCTGAAAGAATTACATCATGGTCCTACCCAGTGGAACAATTTTCGCCTAGCTATAGGCATCATTGGGCTACAGAAAGCCCACCAATACCCCAAGCATGTAGGTTTGTCTTTGCTCAATAAACACAAGTTACCATCTATCCCATTTCAGCCTTCTCACTTCCTACGCCTGTTTAAATTGTGGGATGAGCTGTAGACACTCATCCATAACAGGATGGCCAATTCCCTCATCATCTTGTAGTGGTCACACATACCCTGTTGCCTGTAAGCTATTGCCTAGAGTATCACAAATCTAACCAGCACATCTCGGGAGGAGCAGAAGAAAAGAAAAAAACCCAAATTCCCTGCTTCTTCTAGCTATGCCACCTACTTAGATTTCCTCCCCTGCCTCCAGCTAGTCGCGCCTGCTAGACTGACAAGGCCTTTGAGGTTCATTGTTTCCAGGTTAACTGGGTGGCCTTCATTCCTCTGCTGTCTTGGGGCTCTGTGGAGACCATCCCACCACACTGTTTTACTTCACATCCTCAAAGCAAATGCTTGGACTCACCATTCCATTGTCTCTTTAAAATAGGCTATTTCTCCTTTTTCTTCTCCTTTTTTGTGTGCCTCCATAAAGTAGGACACATGCAACCCTTTGCTAAAGTTGTTAGTGGATTATGGCTGCGCTGATTTGGGCATGATCTTCCATTCCTAAGTGCTCTACCACCACTCTATTTGTTTGCTTTTATTCATGGTTAATATACATTGGCATGTAGTTAGTTTCAAAGATTAATTTGAGACACTGATAGGTATAGTGTAAAACAAGCCCCATTACTCCCAATGTCATACTTCTCCAAATGGTGTCAGTGGACATGATGACCCTGGATGTCCCTACTTAGAAACTGGAGGGAGCTACTGGAAAGCCATTTGCATGTCACACTTAATTTTGTAACTTGGCCAACAGAGCTAACCATCTCAAAACTTTCTTGTTGGCTTCTCTGGAGAAGAAAGCCTTGAGGCCAAGGGACAGCCTGAATTTTTTGCATCCTTTTTCACTGATAAGTACTCTTTTTTTGGTGAAGATCATGACCGTAGGATAGAAAAATGAAAATCTGCAGCCAAGATCAATGCAGAATCTGGGTAGTAATGCGCAAAATAGCGAAAGGACTGATATTCAAAAGGAAGACGACACCCCTAGCTAATGGCAGCAGTCTCATTGAAAGTACTGGACAGTTCTGGCTTTCTGGAGGGGACAACAGGACTGGGCCTGCAGGCAGCTGTGGAGAGCAAACCTGGTAAAGCTGCAGCTTCTCCCTCAGCTCCCTCAACCTCACACGTGCTCTATAAAGCACAAACTAAGATCTCCCCTGATGAGCCCATCTGTTAGCAGTGTAACAGCACTGCAGTTGTCTGAAGAAAAACTCCCTCAGACAGGGCTCCACATCAGACTTCGTCCCTTTATGGTGCTCTCCCACCACTAAGCCCACACGCGATTCCTTATGCTTTCATCTCTGGCTTCCAGGCAATCTTTGTTCTCCCTCAGCAAGGAGCCATCACTAACTCTTTCTCAGGCTCAAAACTACAAGGACTGCTCCAACACTCCCTGAAAACAGGCTGCCTCTCATATCTCTCAGCAATGGAGGCTCCCAGCCATCGGATCAGTCAGATCTCCTTAGTCCTCCAAGTCCCATTATTTAGGAAGAAAACCAGGCACAGGTGAGAGTTGAGGCTTAAATCCCTTAAAAGCTTACACTTGCCCCATGATAAGATGCAGGACTCTTGAAATACTTCCAGTAATTTAAACACTGGAAGGTAGAATGGAATAACTCCAATGAACTCCACATTTACTTGGCCTGTCAAAATATTAACCATTCCTTGCTGGAAATGTTGTAGATGTACAACTCCCAGCAAGTTGTGAGATGCCTGCCACTGCTCTGGAAAACCGAGTGAAGTTCTGGCCTTGAATTTAGTACAAAAAAGATTTTTAAAAATTAAAACATGTATTTTCCCCCTTCCAATTTGAACACCTTTGAAAGTCAGTAAGACAGAGGCAGGCAAATAAAAATTTCACCACAAGGTGTGGGGAGCATGAGAATGAATATGAGATTACTGACAAAGTTGCTGTGCACGCATTTTGGGGTTGAAAGAAACACACAAGTAAAATGTGAGAGGCTAGGAGTATACTAGTGTACCAAAAACTTTTCATTTACCTGAATTTGTATAAAATATTTGCTTGGTTTTCCTTTCATTGTTCTTCATTTCCTCTCTGTGACTGTTCATTTAAGCTATCTTCATTCATGTATTTTTGTTTATCAAGTGCATACTGTCTGTGTTTGGTTTATCAAAAGCCATGCACAAGTTTGAAGAATGGATAAATTTTGCATACCACAGGTAATCCAGCATTACTTACGAATATGTAGATAAGCATATGTTCATGTATGATGGCAGAAGATCCAAACCTTATTCCAATCAAATTCTTATTGCAGTAACCTTTCTAGAGGTATCATTAACCCCATGGGTCCATAGATGTCAGACCCAGACTCTACTCTCCAGTTTAATTCCAAAGGAGACCAGTAATTCTGTTGGGGTAACACTGCTGGCTTTCTTTACCAACGCAGATGTGGTTTTGGTTTTGCTGCAGCTCACCAGGTCATGAGCAGTAGTTATCTACAGATGAAGAACCACGGGCATGTTCTCGTTCTCCCTTTTTGCCCTTTTCCCGTAACCAATTACTTGGGATGGGTTACAAACTTCCCGATGCAAAATGCGAAGGGGACAGAGTTCGAAGAGATTCAAACGGTTCTGTGTTCAAATGCTGCCATCAAGTGGATACACATAGTAGAAGGCTGCAATTAATAGCAAGGATATCGTTTTGAAAGAGGAAAGTGGATAGAGAGAGGAAGGATAAAACAGTATTTTCACTCCAAGTTTCATGTGGCAAAACATTATAAAAACGTTTTTTGTCTAATCAAAACTTCTAGTTAGGCCTGGCTTAGTCCGTCTTCTTTGTATTACACCATCTTCATATTTTAGCATCTTTAAAGTTGCTCAAACTGGCCTTTGAGAGACCATGAACATAAAGATGTTGCTCCATGCCTGCAAAATTTGTCTGGATTGTTAAGGATAAGGACTAGATGTTGCATTGTGTTCCCATGAATTTGTCTGAGACCCTGACTCAAATATGAGCTTCAGGAAAGGTCCTCCATCTCAAGGATCTATAAGGGAGTGAGAAGGAAGAAAAAGTCTCTTTTTGAGCTTTACAGCTAATGACCAAAATTAATTAATTCAATGTTTTTCCTCAAATCCCAGAGCAACAGTTCTGTTTGTATTTGAGACTGAAATACTCACCTTTATATAAAGTCTTGTTCCCCCTCTTGCAAAGTTTTAAAAGAACCATATCCTCATTTCCTTCAAGAAATTTAGGAAGAAAGTTCAAAATATTACTTGATGTTATAAGAGCAAAATCTAATACACAGTACATTTTCTGGGTTGATCTCATTTAATGGCCACAGAGATGCAGCAAATTTGGCCTGTCTTTATGGGCCTCAAGTGTTGGCTCCAATATGGGTTGAGCAACCACAAAACTCTTCTCTCAAGACTCTTCTTTCACCTAAGCCAGGCAGAACTGGATATTTTCCTAGGCTGCGTGACATCCAGGAATGCAAAATTCATCCATGGCTCATTCACAAGAAATGCATAGTAAATGAGATGTGTTTTGGAAAATCAACAGTGCATGCATAGTACGTGTGCAATAATTTAGTGTGCTCTGGATGCATATGCATGTAGTTCTGCCAGGAAAGTCCTGGATTAAAAAAAAATAAAAAAAATAAGACAGTCCTATATCTGTAGCAAATTGTTTTGCCCTTAAGGCTGTGATGGTGAATAAATTTTGCCAAGGCACAGACAAATTTGAGAACTTGGAGACGGAAGGACATAGTTATGAAAAGTATTGTACTCAGGCAGTGCAATCTGGACCACTGTCTTCAGTGATGGTTTGTATATATTCCTGCAGCCAGGTCCTTTAACACTACTTCACCCTCAACAGCTGAAGGTCTGTTTTAAGTAGGAATACCATGGTCCATCTGGATCTAAATATTTCTTTTAAAACAGAACTCAGGTTATCAACCCAGAAGAGCAGATCACCTGGGCTCTTGTGGATAGATTATCAGCCGATAGCTTAGAACTCCCAGATTCCTTATTAATCAAAAGCAATCCATCCATTATTGGTTTGTGGACAGATATCAAGAATGGCAGTAAAAAGAAAAGCCATGCACGTATTCTCTATTCAGACATCCTTGTCCAGAGTTTGGTGATTACTGCTTCATACGTTGTACTTTTACACCAGCCAGAACTCTCCCCCACCATGGCCATGAAAAAAACCCCAAACAAAAAAAAAACAACCCAGAAAAACATCCACACCCTGCTGTTTCTAAAATCCTGATCTTTGTGGAACATCTGTAGGTCTCTTTTTGTTAATGTAGCAGGAACAGAGGCTAAGACAGCTCAAAGGGAGATGGTTAAAATAAAAATACCTTTTAATATATTCTCTTATAGCTTGGGAGCAAGAGGGAGCTACTGTCCTCAACAAACTGTCCCACTGTCCCAACCCATCCCTCAGGCTAGTTGTCCTTCCCTCAGCCGAGTTGTCCTTATGTATTTATTTTTTCACAGGCAATAAGGCAGAGGTGGGGTTTGAGGCTCAGAGGCATCATTGCTTGACTAAGGGAGAGCGTTCAGAAATCAAAAAGGTGGGAAACGGCAATATAGGTTGGTACCTCTGGCAATGGGTATCATAGATATATTGTTCTCTGTCCATTAATAATAACTATGTAGAATAAACATAAGATTGAAGTGATATCAATGCTTTTTGTCTCCTTTTTGCCTTTATGTCAGTGTTTCTGCATAATGCTTGTTTTAAACTTCTTGCTTTGGAGACGTGTTGCAGGCTATTGGTTCAAACACTGTAGCTTGCTTAAACTTAAATCCTTCTTATCATCCCAGTTCTCTGTCACTTATGTGGTGATCAGGCTTTGGAGCCATTCACTACACTAACAGCACAGATATGAGAAACTCCCATACATATGTTTAATTCTTTTCTGGAACAGAGAAGCTAAAGACAGCTATTATTTTTTCCAGCCTTTCATGTTTAAGATAAGACTTTTTTCCTTTGGAGAGTATAGCAGGACAATAGCAGCCTCCTACACTTCTTCACTGACACCACCAATGATAGGAAGGATGCTGGGAGCTGAAATCTGTGGGTTTTTCCACGTTGAGCTAATGACCTTCTCTTCAAAGAGGCTCTCCTGTCTACATATGAAGAAATACACTGTGATGGAGGAGCTGCCAACTAGGTCACCATGGCCAAAAATCATGTGACAGTTTATAAATATGAATTATAATTACCTGGATTTTGTATTTTAAACACAAGCTTTGTTACTCAAAGCCTTACTCTGGCTGGGAGTGGAGCAAGCTGTAAGGGCTGACAGAGCCTCTGCTCAAAGGGAGCGGGAGGGTGCACAGCTGAGTGTGGAATTTAATCACTGATTCCTAGTGGGTATCTACTGTTGCAACTATTTTTGACTCAAAGCTGCATGGTCTGAGTTACCCAATGGAGTTATTCAGTGTTTCTGATTACCTTTAAATTGATCCTAATGTACTTCGAATCACAGAATAGATCACATTAAAATGTACAATACTGAATTACATGTTTAAAATATATTGTTTTAAAAGAAATGTGTAAACTTTTGTGGCTCATGTTTCATGGCTTCAAATTCAACACTGCTTACCTGGTTTTACCTTCATCTGGATTTCTAAGTTAGTCAATTTTGCTAAGACTGGTTGAAAAGTTGCTGGGTTCAATGAATAGCTATCTTCTCAACAAGAGTTTTGAGAGGGAGCACCTGCTTGCTTTAAAATCTTCATCCTGTTATCTAAAAGTCAACGCTTTCCACAGTAGTATCTCAACACCATTTTCCTGTTAGCTCTAACCATTGCACTACATTGTAATGCTGTGATATATGTGAATATTATCAGCAATACAGCAAACTTGCTATATATGCATAGCAATTAAGAGAAATGCCAACAGAAAAAAAATCTTAGAATAATGACCCGTATGTGCTTTAAGGCTTTTTTTTTTTTTTTTTTAATTTGAGCAGCTGTTAATGGATTTGGGAATAGCATAGTTATCAGACAGCTTAGAAGAAGCTGCTAAATGTTCCTACCTCAGGTGGCTGGGGAAGTAAATTGTTACTTAACAGCAGCTAAAGACACCTTTAAGCACTGCATTTTGAAAGGGACCAGCCAGAGTCAGGCTGCCCAGTAAGGAAGTGAAGCTGGGAGGCCCAGGAGGGTCATGTCCCAGGGTGGGACATGCCCTCACCAACAGCACAGAGGCTGAACACATCACCAGAGGTCATGCTGGTAACAGGGTCCATCAGCAGTCCCAGACACAGCGAGCGATGAGCCAGGTCCAGGGTCCATCCACGGGCTCCAGTCAGGAGCAAAAGGAGACAGGGCCAGAGACAGGGCTAGAACACAGGTCCAAAGGGCCCATCCAGCAGATGGGCTACCTCCAGTACAGGTCTGATGTCCATCCAGCAGGCAGAGGTGGAGACCAGCACTCCTACAGCACAGCTCAGATCAGGAACAATAGCCCTGGGCTGACCTGAAATGGGCCCGTGGGCAAGGGGGGTGAGGGGCCCAGGTGAGGCTCCTCAGGGTCTTTAAGACCTATTAGTGCCCTCAGACCCCCAACAATTTTGTGGCTTTCATGAGCCTTCACCTGTTTGCCAGTGCTGCTTTTAATTCTTGAAAATCTTGTCCTCTCCTTGAAATATGACAGAGAAAAAGCAGAAACAAAGAGTTAAAAGCAACTGTCCTCTTCCAGGTGACACACATTATCTTTTCATTTCTCCCTACGACACAGGCATGAAGGATACTTTTCTCAGCAGAGTTCCTTGAGGAATATTTATAGAAAAGTCAGAATCAGATCCTCTACATCTCTACCAGGTCTCTATACAGAAAGTATAGAGACCAAAGGCATCGAACAACTTTTTAACATTTTGGTAGGTAAATAGAACAATTTATGGAGGCAGCATCACAAGCCACAGAGACCTTTAACCTGAAATTAATATCACAAAGACCTATTAGATTTTACTGAAGGAGTAATCTATCTTATAAGCATGTAAAAAATAGCAAAACTGACTGTATAGGTGAGACATCAGTGTGAATGTGCTCCTGTTGATCGCAATCTCTAAAGCCCTTACAACAGATAGCAGAAGAATTAGGCAGGGACACTTGTTGCGGACTTTGCTGTAGCATAACATTTACAAATGAATAAATAAACCAGTATAGCCCTTAATTTCTGTTTATTAAAAAAAAAAAAAAGCATTACTGAGTAATTTACAGGTACCGTATTTGCCAAATAAACTATGCACAGGACAAGAAAGCTGCAATACAGTTCCAGTGGTAAATTACCTTTTATTTTTACAAAAAATAGCTGCCTTGAAAAGAAATCAAATTAACATTCCCTGCTCTTTAATCCTTTTTTTTTTTTTTTTTAATCTTTTATTTTGGGGAATGAAAAAATCCTTAGCAGTAGAGATACATTATATTTCTTCATTATCACTCAGCACAAGCTACAGCAAATGTACCCACAAATATTGAGGCCAATCACAGGCAATAAGTTCAATATATTTTACATATTGCTATGGAAAGTTGCAAGTTGCTGCTTGGCTTTCAAGGGCCTAGATGGCAGTGTAGTTCTTAGTGTAATTAGTCAATTTGATCTTCTCTGGGAAGATAATATTAACTGAGAGGTTTTCCCCATTGTTAGATTTCAGAAAAAAGTTCTTTTTCTTGCGTAGGAGATGACTATATTTGGCATTAGCAAGCCACATTTCACATTTTGAAAAAAACACAATCCCGGTTGTACCCAAGACGACAAGACATGTAAGCAAGCCCAGTACAACAAAACATATCACCTGGCTTCTACTGAGCAAGGGATCTGCATTTTGGATTGTTTCTTTCATTGTTATTTTCAAGATTTCTTGTTGATGATGCACTGATCTGTGATGAGCTTTCAGGGGTGGCTTGTAATTCTGCATATGCTTTGTCTCCATATTCACTCCAGAGAGGCTTGTGTTTTTGCTGGGATATTTGCAGGTCACACCAACAAATTCTGGTTTACAGATGCATTTGAATCCTCCCTGGGGATGTTCACTGCATGTCCCTCCATTCTCACATGGGCCACTTGCACAGAATATGACACGGCTGCTGCAGAGTTTTCCCGTATAGCCATGGGGACAAAAACAGCTGAAACCCACACCAATATCTGTACACGTTCCTCCATTTTCACATGGGTTGGATTCACAGTCATCTCTATCTATTTCGCAGAAGTTGCCAGCAAAACCAGAAGGGCACAGACAGGAAGCATGTGGTGCAAAACCATTGTCATCAATGCATGTTCCTCCATTCTGGCAGGGAGAGCTAGAATAGATAACAAGCACAGACAGAATTGAACTAAAGTCCAATGAAAGAAGCTATTAGGAAACACTTTATCTAATAAAAGGAGCTGGTTTTCTTTAGAAGAGCCAATTCCAAATGCAAATCCACTGAAGTCAATGAAATTGAATGAAGAATGAGTTTGTTCAACGGCTTTGTCAATACAGATTATAGTATCTTCTGCCAACCCTTCGGGCAGGATTAATACACCAGCATATAAATTTAACCTGAAGAGCTGTGAAGGGATTTTAAATTATTTCAAACATTTATTCAAATTAAGCTTCCCAGTGTTTTCATATGCTTAGAGCTATTTAGCTGAGCAACTATTCAGACAAGACTGAACAAAGACACTAGCAGCATGGCTTTCTTTTCCACCTGATTATTCATAAGATAATCTATGTATTTTATTAGCAAAGCAAAACACTCTGCCATAGCAGCTAGATGTAAAGCTGATTGTTTTTATTCTGCCTCTCCAGTGCTGCACGACAGTGCTGCAGAGGGATCTGGATAGGCTGGATGGATGGGCCGAGGCCAACTGTATGAGGTTTAACAAGGCCAAGTGCCGGGTCCTGCACTTTGGTCACAACAACCCCATGCAACGCTACAGGCTTGGGGAAGAGTGGCTGGAGAGCTGCCCGGCAGAAAAGGACCTGGGGGTGCTGGTCGACAGCCGGCTGAACATGAGCCGGCAGTGTGCCCAGGTGGCCAAGAAGGCCAACGGCATCCTGGCTTGCATCAGGAATAGTGTGGCCAGCAGGAGTAGGGAAGTGATCGTGCCCCTGTACTCGGCACTGGTGAGGCCGCACCTCGAATACTGTGTTCAGTTTTGGGCCCCTCAGTACAAGAAGGACACTGAGGTGCTGGAGCGTGTCCAGAGAAGGGCAACGAAGCTGGTGAAGGGTCTAGAAAACAAGTCTTATGAGGAGTGGCTGAGGGAACTGGGATTGTTTAGTCTGGAGAAGAGGAGGCTGAGGGGAGACCTTATCGCTCTCTACAACTACCTGAAAGGAGATTGTAGTGAAGCGGGTCTTGGACTCTTCTCCCAAGAAACTAGCGACAGGACGAGAGGAAATGGCCTCAAGTTGCGTCAGGGGAGGTTTAGACTGGACATCAGGAAGAATTTCTTTACTGAAAGAGTGGTTAGGCATTGGAACAGGCTGCCCAGAGAGGTGGTGGAGTCGTCATCCCTGGAGGCGTTCAAAAAAGGTGTAGACGTGGCACTCCAGGGCCTGGTTTAGGAGTCATGGTGGTGTTAGTTGACGGTTGGACTTGATGATCTTAGAGGTCTTTTCCAACCTTAATGATTCTATGATTCTATGACATACAAAAAATTGAGAGGCGAACAGATACTCTCCTGCAAACTGCTGTTCAGCCAAAAATTTTGATAAATATAATTATAAAAAAAATATAAATGCGATAGTTTCAGCCTTGGCAAAGGCAGCTGTGATGTGAGAACAGGATCATAGGAAACCAAGTATTTCTGCAAACCCTTTAAGAACTGCATAATTAATAGCATGGTACTATGTTTTAAGTGATGTAAATTCACTGAGACACCTTTTCTTACCTTTGCAATGTAACTGTCTTACTGAGTGTAAGGCCAAAAGATAGGGCCAACCATTGACAGAAAGGCACAAATGTGCCAACTCAGTGGAGCTATGCAATATGGACTTGGTCCTTCAACTGGCCATGTAGGCAGACAAGGGGCCCTGGGTCACAGGTTTACAAATAGATTTCAAAACCCACTTTCATGGCAGCTGATCATATGTGAACCAAGCTTTTAACACTTACCTTCTAAAAATGAATAACATTTGGTAAAGCTTACAACAAGCCTCTCTGACAACAACAGTTTTCCTAATACTTATAAATCTCCAAAGACCTATAGCATAGTACCAAGACACAGTTGAAAAGTCCAAGCTGTTACTTAAGTGTTACATTTCCAGGGGAAAGTCCCAGGGGTAATCCACATCACAGCTTCATGAATGCTGATATTTCAAATATGCAGTGGTCTAGCAATTGGCCATTATGGATTTCCATGGTGGGACACAGAGATTTAAGAGATCTGTTGATGTCTGAGTAAGATGAATGTGAAAGACAGAGAAGCTCCTGACTACAAATGGTCTCTGAGCACTGACCAGGATAAGGTTGAGCTTCTCAAATGCCCAGCCATTGCTCTGGGAGTAGCTATGATAGAGACTACCCAAGCACCTCTGACTTTACTGGGGACTGAAACACTTGGTGGCCACCCATCAGGAGAGCCTGAATATTGTGGTAGAGGAATCATCTGCCTGTTTTTTTGCTGCTTCCACATAAAATGCTCTGTCCTCTTGTATTGTCCTTCACTGTAGATGTTGGCTGGAAAAAAAGGCTACTGAAAGAACAAATTGGAAGTCTGGAAGCAGTATTAGGAAAGTGAAAGGCGTGGTTGTCCCTGGACTTTGACATAGCAGTTATCAGTTGTTGGTGACAACTTGAAGTGATCATGCAAACGGGGAATTTTGCCACAATCACTAGCCACTGTGTCTGCTTTAAGCAAAATACAGAAGCTGTAGCTGTACAGCCCTTGAGTAAATGAGCGCTTATGGCCTGTCTTGGAGAGTCTAGCACCCTCTCTTGGCTTTATAATTCCCATGGAAAATCTGACAAGCTGTTTTGGATATGGCAATGTGTAGAAGTTTGAACCCTTCTGGGCAGGCCAAATTACAGTACTTTGTAGGGAAACAGGAAGAAATTGTTGAACAATGCAAGTGTAAAATTTTTTCTGAACCTTTCAGAAGTGAAAACAATTTAAATAAAAAACAGCTAAGGGGAAATATGCAGAATTTTGAAAATGTATTATTTATTTATTACTGAGTTGCATTTGCCTAATTTTAATACGTTTAAATAAATAAGGTATTAATATTAATCTCCTTGAATAGATTCAGCTACTTTGCCTTCTTAGCATTTAACGCATGTTTCAGCAAGGTGTGGAACATGAAGGGCTAGTTGTGGAAACATGGACATACTACTTCTTTGCTTTCCAAATACTCTGCTTTCATTTTAGAAAGTACCACTCACTGCTTTGCTTCAGAGCAAAACTTCAAAACATCACACAGATGTCACTAATGCAGATACATCTGCCTGATTTTGTAAACAGACTAGACCAATCACTTTGATTTGTGAATTGTCTTGGTTCCATCTGTGAATATTAACTAAGGAGCCAGCGGCAATGCTTAGTAATATCAACTTTGTTAACACTACCACTGAGGTAGAGAGGAACTAAGAGGAACTGAGATGTGAATGAGATGACATCATATGATGAGGTCTCTTTCCAGGACGTGAGGTGCACTCTCTGGTGGACTGTGAAGTATTAGCAGACGCGGAGCACTTAAGCTAAGAACAGTCGTCTTTTTGAACTAAAAGCAGATTTACAGAGCCCGCTGCTCATTTTCCTGAAAAAGACACAGCTTCCTAGAGAAAAGGAATTGCTGTTTCAAGTATGTTGTTTCCTTAAGAGAAATTGTTCATGGTTTCCAGACTAGCTCATGAGTATTCAGTTCGAACACAGAGTACTATCACAAAAATGTAGTTTCAGCAATTTAAAAACTTGAGGATTTTAATGCAGTACATCAAACTAATCTGTGTTATTTCATTGATACTGTACCTCACCTGTTCTTTGGGATAGTTAACATATGTCCATGTTGAATTACTGAAATATTTGCTCTACAGACAAAAAGTGAAGAAAGCAAGCTATTCACATCCCCTACGTTAGGCAAGTAGCTTGAATGTCATTCAAAGCACTTGCAAGGAACTTAAATTTCCTCATTGTCAATGAAGAGAAATAGGCAAATCAGAGCAGTTATCTTAGATGCTGAAAGCAAACCCAGACAGAACTGTGTGACTATCCCCCAATTAAAAGCAATGGCAAAAAAATTCCACTGACGTAAAGTTGTAAGAATGGCAATTCTTGCCAGGGACAGTGAGAGGTTTTAATGTTCCTTAAACAAGAGTGTACAAGTCTTCAGGAAGATTTAGTCATAAGGTAAATCTGAATATTCATAACTATCTATTGCTGAGCAAAGAGTGAACCAGAAGGTACTAATATGGAGCTAGAGAGAAAGAAGGCAATCTCCAAAAAGAAAACCGTGATTTTAAGGCGATAGTTTTACCAAGCTTGTATCCACCAGAAAGGCATTCTGTATGCTTACGGGATCAGATCCTTATGAGCTGGAAGACGGCAGATACTTCTAGATTTCAACAAAAACAGCAATCTACATTTTTTTTAACTTTGAAAGGTCATCCTTTTTTCAAGCAGTTCTGCCAGTGATACTGCTGAAAGTTTTTCAGTCTGTGCCCACTGCCTCTTGCCCTTTCACTGGGCACCTCTAAGAAAAGTCTGGCTCCATCTTCTCTGCTTGTCCCCATCAGGTATTTCTACATATGGATAAATTCCCCCAAAGCCTGCTCTTCTCCAGGCTAAATAATCCAGCTCTCAGCCTCTCCTTACAGGAGAGATGTTCCCATCCCTTAATCACCTTCATGGCCTGTCACTGGACTCACTCCAGTATGTCCATGTCCTTTTTGTACTGGGGAGCCTAGAACTGGACCCAGCACTCCAGATGTGTCTCACCAGGACTGAGCAGAGGGGAAGGATCACCTCCTTTAACCTGCGGGCAATGCTGTTCCTAACGTCCCACTCCTTTTAGAGAATGGAGAGCAATGGCCTCCCACACCCTGTTCTGGTGGAAGTCAGATTATCTCCTTCAGTAAACTATGGACATACCATTATATGTCAGTTAAGAAAAATGACAGGCTAGTGGACTAGATATTTTTGTGCAGACAGCTTGTGTGTTGGCTACTGTTCTTATTACGGTATATGGTGTGTATATAGAATTATCTCTCACTACAGGTGAGAAAACAGGATGGGAGGTTGCTTCAAGTTTGTTTACTAAAATCACGGGAAGGCATGAATTCACCACAACAAAATGTGAAATTATCACTTTTAGTACTCAAATTATGCACACAAGCTGATAATCTGTAAAGCTTTACAATATGAAGAGATCAGATTTGTAAACTTTGATAAAAATATCAGCAACTAGCAGAAGCATTATATATTTTAGCACAGAGATACTTCCACTTAGCAAAGAATTCTGAATAATAGTCAGTAGGAGTGTGGATTTTAAATTCATGTCAGAAATCAATATTTACCCATTAATAATGCAGGGTCCTTTTTTGAGATGGCAGTTTTTTCCTGTAAATCCCTGAGCACACAGACAAATGTATCCTCCATCGCCAGTTTCTATGCACGTTGAGTTATTGGTGCAGGGCTTTGTAGAACATGGGTGAATATCTGTTTAAAAACAACAGGGCTCAATTAATCTAGTGAGAAAGAGTCAGTAAATAGTAAACAGTACTTCAAATAAAATATAGCTTTAATGGCCCTTCATGCTGCATTTTATAAATTCTGATTTATTCCTCCCTGTGTTAAAATGGAGTTCAGATTGTTCAACTATTGCAAGCACTTTCAGCTCTTTTCTCTCTTCCTAGCTCCCACTTGTAAAATACATTTAAATTGTTCCAGTCTATAAATAAGTAGCATTATTAATAAAATATTAGTAGGGGAGAAAGAACTTCTATGTAGTCCAGTCATCCTTTCACAACCTTGGCTTCTCCATGAGCCGAATTCTCATAAAGCAAGCAGGAACTGGGAATTCTCCCCACTCCCTGCCTGAGAGCCTATCATTATGTGCTTATGAACAAACGTTTCATAATAACAGAGATCAGCAAGTTACAAAAATCTCTTAAAATTTCATCTTTTGGCTGGGCTGCATCCAGCCCTTACATAACTGTACCAGAAGAGAGAGCTGGATGACATCAGGACACAAAGTCACACATCTCATTCCCTTCACAATTTCCCTGCTACGCCACTTCCCACTCAAATGATTACTGAATTTTTAAAATAATTAAAAATAAACAAACAAACAAGTGCATATTTTAGCCAACTAAAGGAGCAGCTGCAGAGAACTGCTGACTGCAAGTTATCTGATGCCTCGCACACACGTGCACACATACACTTTCTAAGAAGATGAAAAGGGATTTAAGGGCATTTATATTTTACTTCCCACAACATAACATGAAAGTTAGATGATATAACGAGGTACTGCGAAATTATAACATAGCAAAATATTTCAACAGCCTTAGATTTCAAATACAATCTTCCCTGGATAAAAGGCTTTATTTTCTAATGTATTAGCCTGTTCTCATTGCAAGACAACCACTTTGCATGCACTTTGAGTGTAAGCTCCAATTTTCACAAGGACCAAAATAACCTTGAATGCTTTTTGGAGAAGTGTTATTTGCCACCTATTTTCACAGGCTTTAAAGGCAGATAATAAAGCATGAACTCTGCTGCAGGAGCAAGGAAACTCTGAAATATATGTGGATAAGTATGTGTGTATATATATATATATACACACACATATACATTACTGTCAGTAATTTGTGTCAAGAATTTTAAAACACAACTTACAAGCTTGTAGGAACATATCCTTTCAAAACATAAATAGCCCCAAATAGCTCATTTTCTCTATTTTGTCTAGTTTACCTCTCAAAAGACCAACAACCAATTGATTTACTTACCTCAAGTGATAACTGAGTCTGAGATGAGAATTTGGAAAAAGGACTGTACATTTACACATATATTATGAATGGCCACAATCACATTACCAATAAATTAATTAATATTTGTGTAAAACTAAGTTGTCATGCTGCAGTACGAGGAAGGCACGCTCAGTAGTAGTCTATGTCACAGCGCAATTTCTAGACCCTGTCTCATGCATGCCTAGCACGGGCTTTAGAGGCTCCACCTGTACTCTCTCTGATGACAGCTTACCAACACGTGCCCTTGGCCAAGCACTTGAGTGACGTGTAGCACAGTATACTCCGAGCTCACACCACATGTTGGCTTTTTAGCCAAATTGAGGCTAAGATTCAAGCAGGAGGTCGGGGGCCCACTAGCATGACTGTGCAGGCACAGCCAGAGATGACAAGACAACAGAGATGACAAGGCGGATCATATACTCTGACTGGGCTGTCATTTTTTCCAGGAAATAAATTGACTAAACTGTTTTTCCCTTTGTTATGTTCAGTGTTTGATGTGGTACCTGCTCCTGTACTGTGTAGTGTCTCTCAGGCAGCTGCAGAGGGAAACTCTGTGCTGTGCAGCCTGGTTCCAGGTGTTCATATACCTGATTTCAAGGCTGTATCTCCACAGGATGAGAAGATGCCATGGCATTCAGTTAGGCAGGCTGGTGCACTCATTGCAAAGAGGTTAACCATCAGTGTTAACACTAATACCAACTCATAGATTTCTTTCTTTAAGTGCCATGTCCGTCCACGTGACTGCAATAAGAGCTATAAATGATACCACTGATCCTCCCCTACATGTTTACAGTGGATCAAGCCCGACCTATAATCTGCATGCCTATAAATTACTGGGAAGGTCATTCTTGACCTGAACTGAGAACCAGGCAGCCCATAGTAAAAACAGCTACACAGTCAGAGGCATTAGCAAACCACTTGATGATCTAAAACTAAAGATGTGGACAGGCTGGAGGGGGTCCAGAGAAGGGCCACCAAGATGATCAAGGGTCTGGGAAGCCTGCCATATGAGGATAGGCTGAGGGAACTGGGTTTGTTAAGCCTTGAGAAAAGGAGGCTTAGAGGTGATCTCATCACCATGCATCAGTACTTGAAGGGAAGTTACCAAGCAGATGGAGACTCCCTTTTTACAAGGAGTCACATGCAGAGGACAAGGGGTAATGGGTATAAGTTACTCTTAGGGAGCTTCTGATTGGACATGAGAGGGAAATTTTTCACAGTAAGAACAGTCAACCATTGGAATAATCTCCCCAGGGAAGTGGTTGACTCTGCTACGCTGGATACTTTTAAGACTCAGCTGGACAGGGTGCTGGGCCACCTCGTCTAGACTGTGCTCTTGCCTAGAAAGGTTGGACCAGATGATCCTTGAGGTCCCTTCCAACCTGGTGTTCTATGATTCTATGATTCTATACTCCAGAAAGGAACTTCCATGACCCAAGCCAAGGAGACCGTACACTGTCTTTTCCAGAAAACAGAAAAAGAGATACCACCACCACTCCCAATCATCTTTTTTCCTCCCATGCTTAGCAAGCCAATAAGCTGCTGAGACTATATTTTACAAAATATTTCAGGTGTTTACAGTAGTGGCCAAATGAACTTCAGACTCTCCCACAGTTTTCCCTTCCCAGTTTTGCCATCCTTGTGAGTTGGCATTTGCTCACAGCTGCCAACATTAAAACAGTGTCTATGCCAGAAATTCCCTGGCAAATATTACACTCTCTATAGCAGAAAAAAGGAAGAATTTCAAGAGAATGCCAAAACTGCATTAGTCACGACCCTTTGTCAATCTCCACAGAAACAATACAAATGTAGCTTTCTAAAATGCCTTATCTGATTATACACTTGAAGCTAAAAATGGTCTCCGGTAGCTAAAAAATAGCACTTAATGTCATATGCATGTGAAAAATATAACAACCGTGGCCTGCTTTCATTGGACACAAAAATTCAGTATTAGAAGAGAGAGGCAGGGAGTCTGGTACTTTATGGTAAGAAATTGATGGGTTTGTATTTCCATATTTAAGAAACAGTTATGTGTATACACCAGTGATCCCCAAAAGAGCAGGAGCCTTCAAAAGCCTTCCTTTTTCCTAAACTGATCAAGTTTCATTTAGTGGTACCTGTTAATGAGTTATAGCAGTCTGTAATGACTTTATACAGCCAGGAAACTGACACCAACTCTTTGGCAGAGGATGATGAGATCAATGGCTGAGCAATTACCCCATTTGAGGTTTTAGTGCTTTATTGGGTCAGGATATCAACTTGTAGCAACCTTCCAGTAGCAAGAAAAGCAGGACCCTTCTCTTGATCCCTTGTGGCAAAACAATGCATTTAGAGTAGGTAAATCCACTGAGATGAAAGACTGTCAACATAACATGTCCCTGCAGATGAAAAGATGATTATTTCTTTTTGGCTGAATGTTCTTGGCAGCTCTTCATGGGGGATCTAGATTCAAATTGGCAAAGAAGACTCTGAGATGACTCTGAGTGTTGAGAGAAACAATAGTTCCTGAATTTAAGCAAGGAATACCTTTTTTGTATTATAGAACTATCTTAATGAATATGTATTAAAATACGTATTTTCCCTAAAGATATGGGTACAATTTCCAAAGCATTGTTTTGCATCCTAAGTACCAGTTGCAAGGGCGAAACATTGCAAGGCTCAGAATTGTAAAGATATATTAGTACTTAGAAATCCAGCTAGGCACTTACGGCTTTTAAAACTATGCCCAGCTTGAAAAACTTAATATTAATTTACAGGGATCTTTAGATGTGAAGATGGTACCTTTAAAAATCTGGTCCTTTGGATTCATTAACAAGCAACAGAACTGAGCCTCCTAAGGTGGCAGTGGGGGGTTGTTCTGTCTAGTTTTAGACATCGACGATTGTAGATCACAGACAACAGAGGAACCCATTCCTCCTCACTAATTGTAATGAGAATCTAGGTGGCTCTCTCAGGTACAAACACATCTGTGAGAGGTGTCCAGAACAACATCTCCGAGAGCTTATAGTCACATCTGCACCATTGCTACCACAGCTCCTGCAAACATACCAAGACTAGCTTTAAACTAAGAAGCCTGTCTATGCTTATGTGTGCAGCTGGTGAGTACGGGCTGCAAAACCTGATGAGAAGCTAAATGAGTACCCGAGTACCTTGCACCAAGCTCCATGTCACTGCAAGAATGTGAACTACCTGAAATCTTCTGAGTCTTTTAGTCATCTTGAAAATTTTATCCAGTTCAAACCGTGTCGTCATTAATTACTGTTTTGGGTATTCATTGGCTTAACATAGGCATGCTCTATAAACTATAAGCTGTATAACAACAAAAGCCGGAAAGACCTGAAAAGAGAATGAGGCCCTGGACACCTGTCCTCTTCCAGCTGCAGCTACGCGGGCTGAACAGGCGCATGCTCCTGGATGCTCATGTGGTTTTGGTGCCCTCAGATCTCTTTGGCTGAACATTTGCCTGTATCAGCCAAAATAAACCAGCTCAGCAAAGGCCAATTCTTCAGCTTGCTTATGCTAAGCTGGCTTATTCTGACTGGCAAGGGGTGAGAGCGCACACAAGAGCTGTGCTTATCCCTCAGATCTGAGAGGGAAGAGGCAGCCTGTTCAGGCAGACCTTCCTCTCAGTTATACTGATGCTACTCCACTGAATCATCACTGGATTAAGTAAAGGAAGAAATAAGCACAATGTTTTCCTTTTCAAGAAGTATTAAGTATTATGCTCACATCTTTCTGAACAGAAAGTAGCATATATATACTGTGTCAGGTAAATATTTCAAATGATTGAATATGTACAAGACAACTTGTACTTTTACAGAAAAGGCTTATAAAACAACTTGTATTCTTATGAAAAGGCTTATATGACAACAAGGGAGCAGTTATTTGTTGGCCTTGTCCATGATGATCAATGTTTAAAATAGAATGATGAATTTACGCTTTGCTCGCGCATATGCCCAGTTACAAAAGATGCTGCATGCTTCTGCCTAAATTATTATAAAAGTTCCAGGTTTATATGCCGCTGCCCAGAACCCCCTTATTATCTGGTGCGAACATTCAATCTTTTAAAATTAGTTATCCAGAAGGAGTTTTGCATGTCTTCAGCACCAGATGGGGCTGTTTCACCTCACTTGCTCAAGAACAGAAAAGGATGTGCAAACCTATGTCACAGAGGCTGCCAAGCCAGCCCTCCTCACAGATGCACTGCCAGGGCTTGGCACAGCTGCCGTGCAAACACCCAGGGAAAGGAACACACTCATTACAAAGAGCACCCTGCCAACCAGGCTGACACCTGAAAGAGATAAAAGACAAGATAGAGGCATAGTTTATTTTTAAAAAACATAATTACAAGGATGTTCCCCTTTTCGAGCCACAATAAATAAACTTTCGGATACAAAATTGGACTATGCAGCACATTTGAACAAAAAGATACCATCAGTGCTTCTGGGATACTAGAAGCAGTTTATGTGAAGAAAACTGTTTCATTCCATGAGAAAAAAAGTAAATAAATGCTAATCAACGTAAAGACTTTTCTTACTGGAAAAAGTAGACTAAAAAGGCACCTAGATGTCTATGCTCTATGATTCCAGTTACTGTACACTAATGGAGTGCTGTTTCATTACAGGTCCATATTTTCAGAGGGCAAATCATTTCAGCTTCTGTCTATTTTACTGGACTATGAATTATTGAAGCCATCCGTTCCTGTGCTAATAGCCCCGTCTGACAGATCTTTTTACCTGCATTCACTGGGAAATTCACAAAATCCATTCTCTGGGTGGCAGCCAGTTTTACAGTTCACTCCTGGAAGGAGAGATTTATCATATCAGACCAGAAAAATCAGCACTCAGAAAAAAATCATATCATGTCCTATACACATTACGGATGTTTTAAAAGAGCCCAGACTGCATAATGTTCTGGTTTTTTTCTTGAAATACACGTTTTTTTGCAACATAGAATTTTAAATGAACTTAGTCTGGAGCATGTTACAGAGTGTTCCTATATGGTAAGTGAAATGACATAAAGAATTAACCGCAAAAGAGTACAAAGTCACTTTAGCGTACGCAAAGTGTACGTAATATCACTCCACACTACTTTAAAAGGGAAATTTCAGAACGGATCCATGTATGTCATTTCACAACATGCCACCCCGAATGCATCGTTTCAGAACCACTTGAAACCCAAAGGCAGCTTTAGTCAGAAAAGAAATTCCATTCAAAACAACTTACAGTAAAAGTATTGAATTCATTTCAGCCCTACGTCGGATGGAAAAAAAAGCGTCAGCATTTTCATTAAACCACGCATGAATAACGTCAGTTAAGGAGAAGAGGTCTCTGTCACTTTTTTTTGTTTGTTTCAAGTATTTGCATCAAGCAACGCTCCCCTGAAACACCCCCGCCAGCCGCTGACATCCTACGCAATGGCAGGAGAAGGGCGCTCAGTCGGACGCAAAGGAAAAGCTTCCCGAAGACCACCAGCATCCCCGGCCCGGGCGAGCGCCGGGGAAGGCTCTGCCCGCGGGGGACGGCAGGAGGGCTCCCGCCGCCGCCTGCCGCCCAGCCCCGGCAAACTCCGAAAACTTTCCCAGCCCGCCTGCCCTCACTGC
>WAAD01004847.1:49413-85054 GCA_013389945.1 Fregata magnificens
GTGCTTGCAGTAGCCCAGGGAGAAGTTGGTGTTTGGCAAAAAATAAATTAAAAACAATCCACGTGCCTTTCTAGACTCATTACTACTGTGAGAACTCTAGCTGCTATTCAATCTTTGATTTTGTCTTAATCTCAGCTGGACTTTTTTGCTAACTACACAAGCAAGCTGTTATTTTCACTCAGTGCTTTCTCTGGTTTTGTGCCATTTTAAAGGAAAGATGCTGCATTTACTTCCATTGTATCCAACTCCTAACGGTTCCATTGTTGTTATTTCTACACACTCACATATGGTTATTTATTGTCTGCTGTTTCCCATCACATGCAAAAAGTTTCTGGTGGTTTTACTTTGTTTGTCTTCTGAGAAAGAAACCAGAGCTTTCCTCTACTCACTTTGTGTTGTTTATTTGTTTGTTTGGTTGGTTTTTTGTTTTGTTTTTTCCCATATATATGTTTATTTGCTCAAATTCCTGTTTTTTTATATCCTTCTACTAATACTAGAAATCAGGTTAGCTTAACTCTGTCATAGTCCCAATGCACAGTTTCTCTTTTGGTTCCCCCATCTTGCATTATAGACATCGCTATGCTGTACAATTCTTTCCTTTTCCATACTGTTTCTCATTAGTTCTCTGCTGCTATTCTTTTTATGTGGCATCTTATCATTATGGTTTTCATTGCTCTTTTTAATGATAATGTTAAACTATAAAATGGGACCTAAACTAAGTTCTGTTTGCATTATTATGTTTACCTTGCGTTTTGTCTAGGTCTATTTAATCTTTATTTTGTTACAGGATATTGTATAACCATCAGTCAAAAATGATCAGTTGTGAAGAAATTTCTACTGTTCTCTATCAATGCATTTTTACCTCCTGGGTAAGGGACACATGAAAAAACTGCCTCAAGAGTATTGTTCCAGTTGTAAATGTGAGCATAATATTTTATAACAATTGGTGCCATAAAAATAATTATTTGAGAAATAAAAAGAGCCCAAAGCAGAAGGAACATCTGATGGGAATAATAAAGCAGAGCATGCCAGAAGCAGTTCTGTTTGCCATAGCCAGAAGCTCTTTTCCTCAGTCTGGCACCAAGGACAAGAAAAATAGAGAGAGACAAAATATCAACCCTTTATACACATGTAATATCGAGAAAGTGATTTTCACAAAGATATACAACTTGTTCCCCTTGGTTTAGTTTATGTCTCAGCTCTGCATTTCCCAGAAAATCTTTCTTCTTTCTAGACTTATCTTGAAAAGAAAGAATTTACAAGTGAGGGACAAATGTTCAATAATGGTACCACAATAATATATTTAAAATTGTTGATGCTGGTAAATACTTGCAGTCAGGAAGCCTGAATTCTCACATAACAAAAGGCACGACTTTTTGCCCTGTAATTCCTGCGTCAGTCCTAAGATATTCTGTAACTTTGGAAAGACAATTTTCAGTGAAAGATTCCCAATGAAACAAACTAACTGCTTCAGTAAGCTGATCCAGGACTTAATACATATTAATGTAGAATGCTCAGTGATAGGAATGATTTTATAAAGCATGGTTTGAGATTAAAATTAGAAATTAATTAAGCAGGAATGTCATTGTTGTTGTTGTGCCTGAAACACCTCCATTCCTTAGCGGTGAAGATTAAGTAGGTGGCTGAGGCAAGACTGAATTAGCCGTGATTTGTTTTTCCCCTAATCAGTTCTAACTGATAAGATTTTTGCAAATCAAATAAAGACAAATAACTTGACATGCAAGAATGAGGTTTTTTACTCACTGCAGAGTATGCTAAGGTCCTGCTTTTGCACTAGTTTGTTGTTGGCTCCATTTCACAGAGAGAAAAGCTGAGGCACAGAGAAGGAAAGTAACTAGTTCAAACTCACACTAGTGGCAAAGTCAGGTATGCATGGTCAGGTCTCCTGCATCCCTGTTTCTTCTTATTATTATATTGCCACCTTTGGCGTGAACCACAGACTTGGAAAGAGGAAGAAAGAAATTAGAGAGGAAAAAAAGAAAAGGAGCTGTTTAGTACAGGTCATGTTAAAAACTGGAACTGAATACAGAGTTCCCTTGCATTCTGAATTTCCAATCATGATGGCTATTGGCAAGGGAAATACTGGTTCTTTGTGTCAGAAGTGGGCACATTTTCAGTTTCCCAAACTAATACGAACTATGGATCTTCTGCTGGAAGGTCTATGTGTTTACGTTCTTGAAATAGTCATTTTTTTATGTTTGTCTTCTATCATCTTTTTCACTGCTACCATGAATTATGCTAGCTATAAATTGTTCACACTTGCAGGTCTTCTATAAACTAATTAAATGTTTCATCTACATCTTGTTTGTGAATGTTGAACACATGCACAAATATGATATTTCTCTTCCAAGTGCAATAATCCTTAGGCATTTTGCTCAAAAGTGTGATTTTCCCACTATATCATTCCCATCTTCAAACAGAAATGTGTCATAAATCTTTTGAGTCCTGGTCTCTTGCATAATGCAGTAACATTGAATAACTTCGTTTTCTGATTTAGTAATGTTTGCCATTGTTATCATATAGATTTTGATCTATTCTCCCTTTTTGTTATACCTTATGAAATTAATTATTTAGATGGTGATACACAGTGGACACAACGGGGCTTTGGGAACTGGAAACATAACAAAGAATCTATCATATATTACACAATCACTGGCTTGCATTTTGCTTACTATAGGTAAAAGCCTCTAGTGACAAGGAGGAGAATAAATAGCTATCCCTTTAACTGCAGCTCTGGAAAGCAGTGGCAAGCAGGTCTGATATGAAAGATACAACAATGCTCTCAATTATGTTTGCATAAATGCAGAACGCTACTGATTTTTTGCTGATATGACCACTGTATTTTATTATTATTTCATCTGCTTATGTCTTTTTCGTGTGTCTGTGTCTTATTTATATGGCTGTGTCTTATTGTAAATTTATAAATGCCTTAGGCCAAGGACTGCCTTTTTATATTGCATTTCTAAAATGCCAGTCTCTGTGATGGGCTCATAGTCATTTTCACAACACCAAGATGATTTAATATTTGTGTTGCATTAAACATCTCGCAACTGCTATCAGGACTGTAATCCAACTGTACAGGGCACTGTATAAATATATCGAAAGGTACACTCTTACTCAGAAAGAATGTGAAAGAACAGAAAAATGAAAGCAGAACAACAGACTAGGATACAACTACACCCAAATAACGTGACCACAATGATCTAGAAAAGAATACACTATCCCCAAGGCTCTGAAGGATGGGATTTTCTTATTGTTTCAACATTTGTTTGTGTCTGTTGTGGAAAGTATGAGTATGTACAAAACCTGTGCAATGTTATATTGTTATATTATTTTTGAGGCAGAAAAGTCAAGCCCTCAACAGATAGGAAATGCAAGAATTAAGATCTGTATGCAAACTTAATTTGGCTTTTTGTGATAATGCTTTCTAATTCCATCTGCAATCTCATCATTACATACTGTGTTTTTTCATGGCACATCTGCCTGATTGAGTACTCACCTTTTAAACAGCTTTTCAGTATTTTGTTTACTCATGTGGCTCCTGTGCCTTATCTCCTGCACTTTTCAAAGCTTGTTCTAAAGACAGAGTTATTGAACTTTCTCTGAGACATTTCATGCTGTTCGTATTAACATCCAACAGCTACACAAATAGAAATGAACATATTTTCAGAACATCTCTGTAACATAAGGCAGTACTTGTACATCCATTTTATATCTGGAGGACTGAAGAACAAAAGAAAATAAACAGTTCCTGCTTGTTGTGTGCTGCCAATGGAAGACATTTTTTCAGTGCATTTAGCACATTACACATTCAAAGCACAGCTCCCAAAGACATGAAAGGCAATGGTGAAATCGCAACACCTTCTCAATTCAGGCTCAAGTGAGAGACCCAGATAATGAGTAAAACGTAATTGCCACACATGAATAGTTTGGCTCTAGTGCCTTGCCTACCATTGTAGACAACATCATGGAGAGAGGCAGGGTAAAAGATAATTCTGCAGAAGCTTTAATGCAGAGATCAGACTTTCTCCTCCTGCTTCCCTCTGTACACACCTTCTGACCTGTGGGCCTGTGGACTGTACACCTCTCACAGCACAGCTGTAGCTCATTTTCACAACAGGCTGTTCCATAAAACTGAGCCCCGATTCCTGTTGCAATAAAAGTACGTGACCTTTAAGTAAACCTTCCACCGTAATAAAGTCATACAAGTGAGTTGAGAAAAGATTGCACAGAGAAGTGAATTTCCAATGCTTTGCAAGCTTCATGTTGTTTTAAAAGCAGTGTGCAGGTAATATTCTGCTTTTTTTTGATGGTTTGTTTGTTTTTACATCAGAAACAGGAGCAGAATATGCCATAATGTGGCATCATCATGGTGTCTTCATTATTCACCTGCACGTTAGCAACATCTAGAGCTACTGCACGGAACTCTGCAGCTTGAGCTAGTGAGGTAACTGCTGGCCGTGGCAAGTTGCCCTTCTTGGTGGGGCAATGAGACCTTTTGCTGAGGAGTTTTACACATATTTGCTGACAGCAGATGAATGGTGAGACTTATGAATTTTTAATTCCGTTCCAGGCATAGCTCCTGCTGTTTCTCCATAAGATCAATCCCTTCTGCTCCATGTTTCCAGCATTTCCTCATTAAAGTATTTTAAAGCTCCCGGTCCTGTCTCAGTCTCTGTTACCCTTTCTTGGATTTCTCACGCCAGTCTTCCTTTGCAATCAGTCCCACTTTCTCCTTTCCTAGTCCTCGTGCGATCTGTCCTGCTCCTTCTTTTCCTCCCACCGCACCACGGCTCTCTGGGGAGCAGAGCCTCTTCATTTACTGCACCTCCTCTCACTCCCCATGGCTGCCTCCTGTGCCTCCCTGTTCTCACCTAAGCAGTTCTTCATCTGCAAAGCTGCACCCAGTATGTTTTCATTACAGGCTCCCTCCCGACAATCTGCTTGCCTGTCCAGTCCGAGTTCTGGGACTATCATAAAATCCAGAAACCTTCTTGTCTCTTCTCATTTGCTCACACATTAGATCTGGTCTCTGAAAACAGCTAATCACTGGCTTTAAGTCTTCTTCTTCCTACAGGAAAGATGGGGAGGGACTCTTTATCAAGGACTGTAGTGATAGGGGTAACAGTTTTAAACTGAAAGAGAGTAGATTTAGATTAAATATAAGGAAGAAATTCTTCACTGTGAGGGTGATGAGACACTGGAACAGGTTGCCCAGAGAAGTTGTGAATGCCCCCACCGTGGCAGTGTTCAAGGCCAGGTTGGATGGGGCTTTGAGCAACCTGGTCTAGTGGAAGGTGTCCCTGCCCATGGCAGGGGGGGTTGGAACTAGATGATCTTTAAGGTCCCTTCCAACCCAAACTATTCTATGATTCTGCTCATCATCTTAAACTCATCTCGTCTAGTAGTCTTGGTCTTCCTCTTGATCCAGCTCCCATCTCAAGAGTCTGCTTACCTTTTTCAGACTACTGGCTCATCCTCCCCTTAGGGGACACTGCACTCCAGTCTCTGGCCTGCAGCATGCACAGCATAAACAAAATCTGTTGGGCTCTTATCTGGTAAACACTAAGAATTCTCTGTTGAGATGTGCAAATGACAATTTTTCAGGGGCTTATATCTTATTTGGAAAAGAGCAGATATTCGTAAGGAAAGCAGGAAGCATGCCCTGAAGGAAACTGCAGCATGTCCTGATAAACTGCATATCCCTGCTCTGTACCATGGGGATAGGGTAAAGTATGGGAAATGTGTTTAAATTTTTTTAAGATTACCATAATTTTGGCCCAGCTCCATGTCAATCCTATCCTGAATCTTGGAAATGTTTTATGAATTTTGGCTGACAATAATTACATAACCTTCAAGAAAATACCTTCTTCATGCAGATGTCTGGCGCACACAATACCAGCTGGAATAGCTATAAATTTGATTAAGTTCTCATCTGTCTGAAAAAAAGTCCTCATGATAGAAAGTATCTTGCAATGTAAAGGATAGGTGATGCTGAAACAGTCCTACCAGAAGCTATGGAGAGTGGCAGGGTGGGTGTGAGCTAACAGGACCACAGGAGCAGAAGATGAAGTGTCAGGGAAGGATTATTACAGAATAGACAAAAGAGTGGGAAGGAGAAAAGGAGGAAAGAATGGGTATGAGAAAAACCATGAGGAAGGAGAGCAAGACTGGAACAGTGAGGAAACCACAGGACAGATGTCAGAAGAAATCAGTGCTCAGCAGACACACCGCTTCACACTCCTCAGAGGACTCCCTCATCCAATTGTCCCACTACATCACCACATTTCCCAGTTATTCTACCACCAGCACGTGGCTCAGCCATTCCCACTTTATTGCCTTTACTTTAGTAGTGTGTTTTCCTCTACTACCCAATGATTTCTTGGAGAAGAGATGATCATCACTGGTTCCTGGCAGTTGCTTTCACTCCAAAGCCCTTGCTTTCACCCTCTGCGCTCATGGCCCTTAGCATCTGTATGTCCCTGAGCAGGCACACAGGCCCAGTGACTCCCCAAGAGGTACCATGCCCAAGGGCAGATTAGGAAGGGAACTTGGCTCAGTCTCGCAGAAGCTCAAAGACACATTCACACTCGTGCTGTGATTTTTCTTACACACTATGTGACAATGAAACCGAGCTGGAGTGGGATGACCCATTTGTTTGGTTGCCATGACAATGTGTTACCCAGCGCAGAACGCTGCTCTGAGCAGCCTTGCTGCTTGGCTGCTGTGGGCTGACGATACTCGAAAAAAATAATGTAAGAGTCGTCCATTGTCATTGCGCTGCACTACATTGACCTCTGTGAGATGAGAGGTGCAGCTCCTCTGAAGTGACAGAGGTCTGCTGCTCAGAATATAGCATTCCTTTGAAAAGAAGGTTGGTGTGGGGGTTTTCTTTCCCTAAGAGGGATTGGATAAACGCGATGGGGATTTATTTATTTATTTGAAATTCCAAGAGGGGTCATTTAATTTCTAATGCTAGCGTAATGCTGCAAATAAAATACGTCAGGAAACCAACAGTGGCTTATAGACATAGGGGCAGAACTGTATTCACATTGCAGCAGAAAGAAAACATTTTCTCTGGAGTGGAAGCTGCTGACATCTGTAAGTGGGTATGCATCAGAAACATGTAAAGATATGCCTGAGATCTGATTTAGAACAGTGGATAAAGACTGTTCTGTATCTGACACACATGAGGGTAGGCAGTGCTTGCTCTCCCTGCCATAAGCAACTACCTCTGCTGGTGCAGAAAGGAAAAATACTTCACCACTAGGTTATTATCCCCCAGAGATAACTTGGCTTTATTTCTTTGAAGAAATATTGGCTTCTCAAATACAGATCACCCAAGATATATGCCTTGAAGGGCTTTACTAAGTCTTTGAGGCATTTTCCATATATCCCACTTAATGTTGCAGCTTGCTACGAGACAAAGACGACTTTTATCTTTAATTTTGTGCTTTGCTATAGAAGTGTTTCTGATACTATTATTATTACTATTATTATTATTAGTGATGAGAATTATAATTTGTATTGCTGTAGAACTTAGGAATTCAAATCAAGAGTCTTGCTCTAACATACTGGACTCTGTATCTACTTGCTTGTTTTTATTTAAACCTTTATAGTCATTCTTTTCAAAATGCATGTCAGTGAGCAGCGAGTATATAACGTGTCCCCCTAGATCAGATGCAATTTCTTTCTATCCTTCAGGAGACTTGGGGATGTATATCTGTTCCTGTCACAGGGAGGGATGTACTTTGGCAATCTCTATACCCTTGACAAGAGCAGCTCTTAGCAACAGGCAATTTCCCTGTGTAACACTCTTGGAGTGTATCTATCTCCCGTCCCTCTGTGTATTTGCTGTTAACTGAACGAGTTTGGCTCTTCTTGGAATTTCTGCTTAAATTGGCTCAAAAACAGTCAAAGCAAAGTGTTGTGTACACATTCATATAAGAGATGAAACAATGAAGACTTGCACACGGGTTTCTCCCTAGTCTACGTCACCAGTTTTGACTTGCTCTTCAGGAATGTTGAGATTCTCACCTTGCTTTTAAGGGAATTCTTTCCTGAAAGAATTTTCTATTTTGAATATCATGGTAAGTGGGAAGGACATAAAAGCGGTTTACCAAACATAGATGCTATCAGAAAAAATTGATAACTTTCACTGATTTTCTAGGCAACTGAAAGGGGAATGAAACCATCTATCTGGATATCAACAAAGCAGTGTCACATGGGAATTTAGTTAAGTGGAAAAGTCAGGAAATAAAGTACAGGAACTGTAATCTGGGTAAGAAGTTGGTTAGAGGGGAGATGGCAATAGGAAAAGTAGAGAGGGAAAGTATCTGGCTGGATAGAGGGAGGTTACTGAAGTTCTTCTTGGGTATTTTTCCAGATCAACCTTGTTTAATATTTTCAGTAATGATCTCGGCACAAAAAACAGAAACGTGCTGAGGAAACCCCTCATGTTGCAAATGGTCAAGATGTCATAAAGTAAGATCTCCATAAAAGAAAATAACATGAGGGAGTGAATAGATTAATAGGAGGTGAAATGAGATGGAGTTCAATTAAATGGCATGCAAATTTGTTCATTTGAGGACTCAGCTTTTAAAAGTCAGTAGCTCATCCATGGCAAATGACTGAGAAGGGCCAGACCACAGTGTAACAGTGGATCTGAGACTGATTACTGTTGCCAGTGTAACACAGTTGCTCAGAAAAACAATCCACGAATGGACACTGTAAGTTCTTGTTAATTTGCAGTGTCCCCACAACCCCAACCACTCAGTTGCCTAGGGTCACCCAGAGAGGCAATCGAGCTGTGAGAGCAGAGGGAAGGGAATGGTGAGACCTGCGGAGTAACCAATATGACCAGAAGAGACTGTTGAGCTCAGTCTCGGCCGAGAACAGCTGCTGTCTATAAATATATCACTGAGGATAGAAAGGAGTTATCTGTGCAGAGGACAAAGCTAGCACAAAACCAGATTGGTTTAAACTGGACATTAATTAAATTTGGCTGGAAATTTGAAGAATGTTTATAACAGAGTATTGAATAGCCTTTTAGAAGGAGTATCAAGGCAAATAAAACACACTTACCGTGAATGGGATTCTTGATATATTTACGAAGAGATCTTGTGGTGCAATTGGTGAAGGTGCTGGGACTCAGTGACCCAGAATCTATCTTCCAGGTCTGTCTTTCTACACTTCTTTTTCCTAGTACTGCCGTCTAAATTTAGCCTCTAGATGTTCTCCACAGTTCCCTAATATAATTGGTACCAACACAGATCGTGCCTTTGACTTGTCCAGAAATGCATCCAGATATCCAGTGATATCTTCTGCTCTTTAGTAAAAAAGCCACCATTTTGAAATTGTTAGCGTTTGGCCTCTATCCCTACCATATGATTTGTCTTACAGCCATAACACTTTCTCCTGATAGCCTTGTCATGTGAAGAATGATTAAACTTCTATTGCAAATCCTACGATTCAAGGAAATATGATGTCTATTCCCATTTTAAGACTTGCTTCTTTCTTGTCACGCTGGTAATTATCAAGTCCCTATACTAGCAGCTTCCGAGTATTTAGAAACAGAAAAATCTCTCTCACTCTTTCCTTTTTAAGGCTGTTGGAGAAAACAATTAATTAATTTGTTTATGTCTGCATGTATAGGATGAGTGAGGGCAGATTGTGTATGTATAAATAAATGACTGAAGGGAAACTAAATAATTTAAAATGAATGCTACATTTGGACATGAAAATTTTGAGACTTATGGTTAATTCTGTTTCCAGGAACTGCTTCAAAAATGTCGTCTCATTTGAGCTCACACATTCACAAGCCTCCACATCTTAACAGTTTTGTAGGACAGCCATTATGAGAGGTCACTGCAGAATAGAGATGAGCCATGTGGTTTTCAGGCTTTTTCTCACAGAGGATTTGTCCCTTTGGAAGATTAGAGCTACTGGCTCTGAGGCAGATGCAGTCTGGAACTTGCCCCCTGTTAATAATATACTCTAATTCAGCTCTTCAGTACTTGCTTCATTCATGCAGTAAGCTTTCAGTCTCCCAGATGCAAAGTAGTTTTGGTGTATTCTTTTAAAGCAGTGAGACCTTAAAGCATTTTAAATGCTGCATGGATACCAAGAACAAACTGGACAGAAGAGTCTAATTTCCTGTGTGGTTTCTTCAAATGAAAGTCCAGGCTCACACACAGAGAATTTAGTAACAGTTGTTCTGTCTTGAGATTTACGCTGGTGGGTGGAAGAATCAATGACAAGAAGCACACAATATCTGAAAAAGAACAGGTACTCAAGAGCATCAAATAAATATTTACTTGCAAATTTGAAAACAAAAGCTAATGATATTAACTAAGCATAAACTGTTTTGCCAGAGTCATTCTGGAAGCATTCTCTATTACCTGGGAACTACTGAAGTTAAACACTTTCCTGAACCACCTTAGAAACATATTTTTTCTTCCTGGTCTGTGCAGATGGTGGGCTGCTGATGACTCCTGCTTAGGAGAAGTGAGAAATCAAATTAGACCCTTTAATAGGATGCAGAGGAAGAACAGCATTATGAAGGGACCCTAAATTGGCCAGTGCTCCAAGAAGGCTTTGCCTGGACCTTCTTCTGTAGTGATGTTTCAAAGACTGAAATTATTTAAAACTCAAATAAACTAGGTTTTAATGGAACATGGACTAAAAGAGTAGCTTTAAAATAGAGGAACCTGGAAATGACTGGGTGGGACAGAATGTAAATAGGTAGATATATATACCCTTTATATGTCTAGAAACAAAAGAAGAAACAGCGACAAGGCCATTGAAGAGCAACTAGTAAAAGTAAACAAAACTACTGATAAGTGTCTATTAATACTCATCAGAAACAAAAGGCCTGCCAGAAAATCTGTGGGGTCCACTGATGATCAGGATATGGAAGACATGCTCAGAGAACACAGAGCAATTCCAGAGGTGGTAGAGACTTCTGCTGCACCAGTGTTCACTGCAGAAGAAACAAGGGATATACCTATTGAAAAATTGTTCTTTATGGGGGACTCATGAGAAACTGAAGGGATGTTGGAACTGACTGAAAAAATGAACAGTCACATATCACCAGGACCAGAGTGTATTCACTCATGAGATCCAAAGGAAGTCAAGGACGAAATAGCTGAATTACTAATCATGGTGTATGCCCTCTTACTTAAGTTGCATCTATACCTGAGGACTCAGGGGTGACATTAAGATGTCTTATTTGTAAAAAAATGTTTCCAGAGGGGAAACCTGGGGAATCAACAGGCTTATAAAGCCTAATAGCTATATAGAGCAAATTAGTAGAAACTATAATAAAGAAAGGAATTAATGGACATGTGGTACATCTGATTTAACTGTCAAGAGTCAACCTGTTTTGTTTTGTGAAGAAGTCAGTATGGTTTTTTTGTAAAGGGAAGACCTTCATTGCAAATCTTTTACAGTTCTTTCCAGGAGTCAATAAAAGTATGGATAAGGATGATGTGATTGATAAATCCTTAGATTTTCAGGATGCTTTTGATACAGTCTTTCATTTTTACTGCAGCTTTGCACCTGTGATATAGGAGGCTCACCGATAGAGACAAGATATGGAGCAAAATGAACCTTTGGCTTAACATGGCTGTGCTAATGTCCTTCTGTTATAGCCAGGATGACTCCTGCCCACTGTGCCCTTGCAACTACATTATTGCTCCTGGGATTGGTTTCAGACAACACAGAATACTTCTGAGTAGCAACAAACCCCAAGCAATCCCTTCTGGCCCTGCGGTATTTATTTCTCATCATCTCAGGGTCCCAGATTTCTGCTCTCTGTTCCTCTAAATAGTTTCTCAGTCTATGCATGAACTGTGAGCTCTGAGCTGAAACCCTCTCAATTCTCGTGCCACAGAAACTCCACTTCTATGAGCAAACTTATCCCCTGGGAAGCAGGAATCTTCTGCTTTCTAGAGGGGTCCACCTTGCCCAGTTAGTCCCTTCAAGGAACATAATGTAAAACAAGAATAAGCACCCAAACAGAGCTTGTCTATCATAACTATGGACAAAAGTGAACATTCCTGCTGGCAAGCAACCTGACTAGCAGGAAAGCTCTGGAAACACCTGCTGCCAACTCACAAATGGAAGCATCCTTAGTGGGCTCAAAGCCACACAGGCTGTTGAGATATCAACTGCCACACAACTCACTGGCAGAACAGATATTGTGTTAGAAAAAACAGGCAAAGAGACAATGATGTGATTTGTTCAGGGAGACAAGAGAAGGACACTCTGCCACACTCATCAACAACTGAATAATGCCCTTTAATAACCATGATCAATTAAAAAGCTGTTTGTCTTTTCTAACGTACACTCAAGGCCAGGCAGCTTGAGAATATAGCAGCTACAGCTGGGCTCCCTCTGTGGAGCAGATCTTGTAGTGGCAAAGAATCCAGCCCTTTATGTCCTCAAAGGGAATCTACCAGATTTTACATCCCATTTAGATGCCTTTCTGACAGCTGAGAAGTAACTGAGTTCAGATGACATGAGCTGGATTGATATGTATCGCATTCATTTATCAGCATTACAATTAGTCATCCAATTCATCATTGCATCATTAGAGCACACTAATTTTCATCATTCATCCCTTCAATTTACACTAGTTTCATCAGAGCCTTCAATGTATTAGGTACTGTATGGCACAAACTTGTTTGTTCTCTTGCTTCTCGGGGTTGGAAAATACAAGTGTCTTTCATTGTTCTGCAACTTTCATTTTACAGTTTTAGTTTTGTCTATAAATTGTTGATGATCTTAGTTCGATGTTTCCAGGTGTTTTAATCCTAAAAAAGATTGAAGTCCCAATCAAGCACTGAGCTTAAAGTAAAAATAGCTATGCAGGATCAGCCTGGAGATTCATAGTACCTGTTAGTATAAGAAACAGGGTAGGGATTACCATGTGGTGACACATGCCCTTCTTATTTTCCAGCAGTGTGTGGCTTAGGGATTTCATGAGTGGTATGTGCAGTACAGAATATGGGGGCAGAGACCATAAACCAGAGATGCAGTTCTCCAGATCTCCCTACATGCCAGAGAAGCATGTTTCTCCTATTTCACCTGCTGGCTGCTTCCTCCTTCACACAAAGGTCAGAGACTTGGCTTTAAGATATACAAGAGATAAAAATGGCTAAAAAAATGGGAGACATAGGTTAGGGAAGGAAAAGATAACTATTTGCTCATCATTGTGCTGGAGGTATTTTCACCAGAGCTGAAAATCAAGCTATATATGTTAATAAATGTGTGCTATGACATTCAGGGTTTTTTTTTTTTAATATGCTATTTATGTGAAAAAAATTCTCTACTTTCTCTTATTTTTTGCCTTAAAGACACAAAGGAATTATAGGTCTTAAGCTAGTGTAAATTATCTCCTTCAAATTTGAAGGCAATTAGCTAATTTATACAACATGAGGACTGGGTTCATGTTCTTTGGAATTAGGTGATGGACAGCTCCACAGGACTATATCAACTAGAAACACAGGAAAACCTTAACCTTCAACATAGAAAAATAAAGAACTTGAGATATCTACAGGAAAAACTGGAGGAAATGGAGTTTGGTGAATGCAAAGATATGATTCATTAAAATCTTGGAGAAAGTTCAGGAAAAGTAAACAGTCAATCCTGATTACAGCACAAGAATAAACCAAAAATGTTATTATCATTCTTCTGTCCTAATGAAAGACACCCTAAGAAACCAGAGTGGAATATGTTCCAATAAGCATAATTAAAAGAATAAATATGTAAGATTTATGAAGAGATATATGCGAAGGATATGTTGCTCACTCTATTGGGAAGCGATATTTTAGGAGAAAAGTTCATATGTATCTTATAAAAAGTCTGCAGAAACACTGAGCAGCCTCCTGGCCTTACTTTCCCGGAACATCAGAGCGGCAGCTCTCTCTAATGCAGCATCCAAGTGCCTTTTAGCGGCACAGTACATAGTATGGCCAGTATCTGTAATATTGGTTTTTGCTTTCTCTGATGATAAGGACAACTCATGTTGTACATCTGAGTTTTTCAAGTCATTTACCAGCTATGCTTTTAT
Organism: Fregata magnificens; assembly: GCA_013389945.1. Lineage (NCBI taxonomy): Eukaryota > Metazoa > Chordata > Aves > Suliformes > Fregatidae > Fregata > Fregata magnificens. Next base: position 63,509 of record WAAD01004847.1, read on the forward strand.
TTTAGAGAAGGCAAGGGCATAGACATATGTCTGGGATTTCTAGTGGAAGGCAATGAAATTTGTAAATGAGTTCCTGGATAAGTCCAATCTACATACAGTTGCTGCCCCAGGGAAAAGACATGTCTTCACCTGTTGTTAGGATAGGTTTCTTTGAAAGAACTCAGAAATAATAATTCCCATCTAAACTAGCAGTTCCTGAATTAATATTCTTCAAGAGGCACATAGAGTTCTTGAACTACAAATGACTCAAAATCCAATCTTACTTCAAAAATTAAAACAAATTTTACTAAAAGATATGTCTTGTAGCTTATGTCAGTGGGCTTACGATTTCGTACTGGGCACATTTCTTTACTAGTTACCAAGGAGAGATTCTGGTACAAATAAAAATTTCAATTCAAATAGAAAACTGAATTTTAAGTAGAAAATTAACCCTGTTTCATTACTGGAAGAATTCGTGTGTACTGGAGCCAAAACCTAGATATTTTCATTGGTTGTCTTTAAAAAGAAAAAAAATCCCTTTGTATTTCTATGCACACAACGTGGTCACTTAAAGGCAAAAGGCGAATAAAGAGCATTTTGCTTAATTTATACATCCTTGTGTGCTTGGTTAGCTGCTGTGAAATATCATTTGCTTTTAGTAGGAAGCCACAGGTATCGAACTGATTGGTACAGTATCTTTATGAGAAATCTCTGCAAGTTGGGGAACACTTTCTATTTCACAGCAGGTCTGTCCTTTAATTTGAGTAACTGACACACTGTGGCTGGAGGAAGAAATAGTGAACTTTTGATTTCAGCCAGCTTTCCCGAGGTACACACAGATGAGCATACAGATAAAGCGGACAAAGAAAGGGAACAGCTGTAATTGTAATGCACTGCAGGCTGGTTTCTGGCCGGCAGCAAGCTCTGCCTTAGCTCTGCTGAAGCAGGAGGCAAGCAAAGGCCAACGTCACACCAGATGTCTGCTGTTCCTGCTAGTGAAGGGACCAGCTTGGCTACAGCATCACCGCTGCCAAAACTCAGTTAGGCACCATTTCATCACCTCAGGACCTGTAAGGCAGCCCTACCCTTTGCAGCCCTGACCTTCCCCCATCATCACCCAAGGGTGGATCTTCAAAGGCTCAAGAGAGCAACTGGACCTCTGCTGTGAGGACTATGCAGCCAGACAGGAGAAAGAGGAAAGGAAGATCAGTGCTGCTTTGGGGATACCTCCCTGAAGATTCTGGATGGGTATGGGTGGATTTTCTTTATGTGACAATGCGCTTCGTTAAGAGGAGGATGGCTCTCTCCTCGTGACAGCAGGTCCTGGGAGGGCACTTCTCCAAAGCAACTGCAGAAATGAAGAGTAGAAACATAAATAGCTAGTGGCTTATTCTTCTCAAAAAAAAAAAAAAAAAAAAAANGAAAAGGTGGGACCTTCTGCGACACTAAAAGCTTGGATGATGCAGAAACTCAATTCTTGGTTCTGTCTTTTAATAAATACACAATACTGTTGAGGATATTGGCTCTCTTTCCTGAGGAAATCCAGCATGCTCTTAACAATTCCTGTACATTGCCAGGCAGACATCAAAACTACATGGCCAAAAGTGTAATATCCTTCTTTCTATACACGTAGGTGGGACAAATAAGTAACCCTTTGAAACCAGATCTTTTAAAGATGGCTGAAATTGTCAAATGAAGTATTTTTGGTGGAAAAAATGGGTTTCCACTAAGCAGAAATGTCTGCTCTCAGAAACTTTCCATTTTAATTATAAACCTTAAAATGGCCCCAGGCTAGAGAAAATTCTGGCCAAGTTTTGAAATTCTTTTTAGCTTTCATGTTTCTTTATTTTTACAGAAGATATAAATGCCCTGCAATAACTCTTCTGTCTTTAACTAACTCTACAATACTTTTAAGAAAGACACTTCTTATAAAGTGATAAAACAATTTCAGTCATTCTATAGAAATCAACGATTTCAATTCAGTATGATAACAAATAATTTGTAGCATCCAAGTATGAGATGGTATCATTATCTTACATCTGCAATAAACAGCAGTTTAGGAGGAGTACGAGAAAATTATAACCCCTTACTATAAATGTTCATTCTTATCCTTCTTACCATATGCACAGGCTCCATGTGGAATTCCCTGGTGTTTTAAAATGCAGCGTGCTTGGCTTCCTGCTGGGATAATAGCTTTAGTTACATTTCCTATTATGATTTATTCAACCCTATTCTCCAAAACAATTATACAAATTGTAGAGTAAAAAAAAAACCCTCAAGGCAATATAAAGTAACATTATAGGTTTCATTAAATCTCACTGAAATGGGTGGAACCACAAGACCTTAAGGTACATTCAAAAATACGTTCCAATCCTGCTACAAAAATAGTTTCCTCCACCATAAATTTAAGCCTTTTACTGCAAACAGTGCACCATGTGGTAGCATGTAAAGACACACTGAGCCAGGTTTAACAAGCTAACTACCACAGTAGGAAGAGTTGCTCCATCCCAATGCACTATGGCACCAAAGCTGGTTGGTCTGTCATGAAAACTCATAAGGATTTCTGCTGTCAGTTGCCTTGAGGACGTCCATGCAGGAGCACCCAGAGAAGGGCTGAGCAACCAAGCCAAAGGGAAGGCTGTTACAAGACCTAGGTTTTAGTCTAAGCCATTCCTTTGAGATTGGCCAAGAGCAGAACACTAAAAATGCTACTTTTTGGGCTGAGTGCTGACTGAAAGAGGTGTCAAAAAGTTAGCAAAGGCAAATATTTCTGTTAGGTCCTCCTGTGTGTAGAAACATCACTTTTCACATGCTTACTAAAGCAATGGGGAGGCATCAAAGAAACAACTGACTCCATCACCATTCTTTTTCTAAAAAATATCCCTCAATTATTTAACTTTGAACTACCCAATCAGGATAAAGGAATAAAGGTAAATATAAAGCTAGGAATTATGAACAAGGCTTGTTGTATTTTTCATTATGAAAGTTAGCACATGTCTTTTTCAGTACTGACTAATTTGTCTTGTAGAAGAGTTTTGAAGAGACAAAAGAAATTAACACTGCATCAGGACACAAAACTCACACAGCTTCGTACTACATCTTTTTGATGTTCGTAAACTAGAAAACTTTGTAAATACATTTGATAATTAACAACTGAAATATTAATTGCACACATCCTTAGTGGGGGATACTGAGGATGGCAAAACTGAATTACTTCCTTAACAATTTATTTGCTTTGCAGAAAAACAGATGTGTTGAAATTGGGTCCACACAGAGAGTTAGCAGACTTCCTATTATATCTCTCTATCAAGTCTTGTGTTTAATGCAGGCATAGGATTTTGCATGTATGCAACTTATTTCAGGATTTCCTGCTGCCCTCTCCTATGACCTGGAGCTACTTTGAGCTATACAAGGACTAAGGGAGGAAAAGAATCCTAGCGGGGACAACTAATGGCAGGAAGGGAGGGAATAGAAGTACGTGATGGACACATTTCATTCCTTCTTTAGCTTATGACCTAACATACAGTCAAACGAAGAAAGAACATCCGTAATTGTCCAGCTGGGTTATGAAAAAAGAGAAACCTGTGCCATAGTTTATACAAGGCCTGGCTGACCTTGAACATTCACACACAGCTTCCCCAGAGTCAACTCCTACAACTTGGATAGAAAAAGACCAGGCATCTGTAAGACAGATGTGACAACATAACCTTTCAGTTGTAGTTCAGGACCATGTTACAGCTTCTGCAGAAATCCACTGCTACAAGTATCTCCTTCCTTCTCCCTCCTCTTAGCCTGGGTTGGAGACAGGATTTGAGTCCAGTATGACCTGGGAGTTACCAAACTTGGGCTGTGGTGGGCCAAAGGAGCAGTGGGAAGCGATACAGAAGAATACAAGGGGAGCACTAGGGGTTCACTGGGTTTGATGCTCACTTGCTTTTTACAGTAGGTTTGCCATATTAGTAAAGAACAGTAATATAACTAGAAGAGACCTCATATTCACATCACTTCAGATCTCTTATTTGGTCTCAAATTCCTGACAATTTTTAAATCGTTGGCAGTCGCTGTCTTTGATACCACTTGTGGGTTAGATTTCTCAGTAGACATACTGTGGTTCTGGCAGATATCACAGCCTGTGATACTCCTTCCTAGCAAAGTCCTCATCAGCTTTATTAACACTGGATCTATATTACATGCTGGCAAATCCTACTACTTTATGGTGTACCACTACACTCTGTGCTACTGTGAACACTTTACATCAGTCCTGTTCAGTGCCTCTGGACTGAATGCTAATTAGGTGGATTAAGTCTTCTTTCCCACTTCCTTTTCCCCTTCTCCATTACCAATCTCCTTTGCTTTCATATTCCCTCCTTCCTCTGACCCTCTTCAGGTCTTCTGCTCAGATCCTACAGCAGTTTCTCCATTTTTCAATTATCATCACCTGCACCAAAATTTCATTTTCTACTTAGTTTCCAGCAAGCAACTTGGGCATTTTCACTGCCAGTGTACTCTGTGTGTTGGCTAAAGCAGATCAGATCTTGGACACCAGTGTCCCACTGATGGTGGGTTGTGTCTGCTTGTAGCTGCCAAGCCAGCAGTGGGAAGCTCCCGCACATCATGCAGAGGCGCTTGACCTGACAGCCACCAACTACCCTTCTTGATGCTTGCATCTGCCATCTCTGTCTCACACCTATCCCAGCCAGAGGGACAGAAACACACATATCAACATGCCTGAATCTATGTGCAGGAAACATATATTCCTTTTATAGTAAGAGGCTTGCTGGAGGAGAATCACAGAGGTAATAGGAGTGGTTTATTTCATGTCTCTCTCTGATTCACCTCTTTCTTCTAAGGATATTTCTTACTTTAGGCTTAGAGAATGACAGATTCATTTACATGCTCGTGTAAGTGATAATAAATTAGCTGCCTAAATCCCTGCATCCTAGTCTTCTGAGAAAATAAGAGACTTGCTCATTAACATTTTATGCAGCCTCTGGATAGAAACAATATATCCAGAGTCAACAAACAGCTCTTAGATTTCAATATTGAACTCTTTAGCTGCCTAAAAATAAACTAGTTTCCTTAAGGCTTTCTAGAAAAAAAAATTGTGGTATGGCCAGGGATTCCCTTGAGTTCAGATCACCATAATAGAGCCATTCTCATGGCGGTAAGTAATTCTCTTTATGCACTTGCAAATGGCCTGAGTTGTGGCCATGATGGAGTTAAATGTGGCTGCTAACATACTTAAGGTTCAAGAGTCTACAGCCTGGCTATAAACAAAACCTGGAGCAGCTATTTAGGACTTTTTCTTCCGTAGTGGTTTTTTGTTTGGTTTTTTTTTTTTTTTTACAACCCATGGCTATAAACATTACTCTGTTTAATAATAGCAATTCTTGCTCCAGGCCTGATTAGGTCCTCAGCAGTTTCCTGGAGTCGTGATTTTCTTATCATTGTCCTATGAAGAAGAGTGGGAGTCCATAAATGGACAACGTTGCAACCACTCCTCATCACTACCACCTCTCTTTCATGCTAGCTGCTTCAGCTCCTGCCTTGCTTCTCTGCAATTGGATCAAGATTCCTCTGAGTTTCTCATGTTCACTGATTGGAGAGGGTTTCTAGAAGTACTCTAAAAATATCCAGAAGCAACTGCATTCTCCAGCCTTGGCTCTTGAAGCTATTTAGCCTTGTATTTTTGTCACTTTGAACCACATAACTCTTACTTGATTATTTTTTCTGACCCTTGGCACCAAATTTGAGCATCTGGTCTTCTTTTGAGAAGTTCTTTGAAGCTGCATTTCACTTATATTTCCACTTTCATGTCCATCTACTCCCCTTCCTTCTATTTCCTTCTGCCAACCATTCCCTCCCTGTCTGCCTGTCCACTTGTCTTTGCTTTTCTTTTGATGTTTTACTTACCCAAGAGGATTCTCTTGCATTCCAGCTGGGTTTTTTGTCTTCACACAGATCCCTTGCTGAAAAACAGCTCCACACTCTCCTTTAAACAATCTTCCCGCAAATAAATTATTTACACACACACACGTACGCACACGGTGTAAAATAACTGCTGATTCCAAAAGGACCTGATTCTATTTCTGACTTAATTTTGCTTTTGCAAAACCATACGGCCCTACTGGCAGAAAAATCCATTGTCCTCTGAAGGAGGTAACACTTTTATGTAACAAATAATTTTTTTCCATGCAACCAATAAATAATTTTTCCTGTGAAATGTGAAAAGCTTTATTTGTGAGTGGGAGCAGGTGCAACAGATCCCCCACAGAGCTATAAATATAAAAATTGCCTTAATATCTATCCAAGAGCCAATCTGCTTTAGCCAACACACAGAGTACACTGGCAGTGACAATAATCTACTAAGCATTTTGTGTGGAAGCTACTGACTGATCTGAATATTCCTTAAGGTAACTGATTAGACCACAATGAAAACTTCTGTCCAAACACTTGGATACATCTCTGTAAAAGAGATTACATATTCTTTCATCATCAGTGACCAGATATATGCTATCTTTATTTTAGATTATTAGTGCAATGCCCTGAAAGGATAAAAGTCCTGTCTTCATGAAAAAGCAGTATGTACATTTGTTTTCTAGCAGTCTGCCCTAAGCAAACACAAAATGTTTCTCATAGTCTACAGAGAAAAGAACTTATAATTCTGTGATTCACAGCAAAAGACCTTACAAACATATCTCTAAATGTCCATGAAACAAACACTCCACAATTGTTTTCTAGAGAAAAAGCAAGAGAAGCCAGCAGTTCTGATTCTAGTATGCACTTCAGAATTGCAATACTTGCCTTGCCCGAACACCATTCTGTCAAAATGTTTGCACTATGTAAACGCATCTAAATCACCGATCCCACATCTAATTCATTATAAAATCACAATGATCAATTAAATCTATAGTCTTATTCTGACTTCACAGACTAATGGCTGATAAAGATATAGGCAGGATCACAGGAAGGCATCTCGTCCATTACCCCACAGCAAGCTCAGAACAGGGAAACTTAATCCATTCCTCAGAGATGCTTTTTCAATCTGTCCTTAAAAAGCTGTAACCGTGGGGAGCCCATGTTCTCTCAAGGTAAGCTATTCCAGTGGTTAATTATCGCCAGCGTTGGAGAGTTTTCCCTGTATATCCTAAAGCTCCTTTGATCTAGTTTAGCCTCATTACTTCTTGTCCTGTTCACTGTAGATACAAGGAACAGATAATTCTCTTTCTCTTTGCAGCAGTTATTCCATGTATAAGTTTTTCCATTGTAAGGTCATATTTTCTAAGCCTCTCTATCTTTTGGTTACAGGCAATGATTTGCCTGAGCATTTATACACTTAAAACAGGTTTGGATAAGACCTTCCTCAAATTTGGAAACCAAGAAATAAAATCTTTCATGCAAGGTTTAATCCAAGTTGGCTGCATAGTAAATGTTAGAAGCGCCTCGTGATTCTTCACATAAATCTTGTCTAGAACAGGAATAAAACCTTATAAATTTCATGCTTGTAAACAGATTTCTTCCTGCATGAACAGAAATCAGATTCCATGATTATAAAAAATAATACCTCTTTGGCAGTCTGACCTCAGTCTTTGCCAGTCTCCTAGTAATTAAAATTGTAATAACCTGATAATTAAACCTTTCGTTACTAAACAATTAGTACTTGGGTGTGGCTGAAAGTGGTTCATAAGGGAACATTGAGCCCTCGGGTCAAGAAAGGAGAAGCAGATGGCAGGGAGTGGTTGTAGCTGCAGATTTCACCCTTTAGCAGGAGCCCAGGTTCAAGCAATGAAACTGAGCCTGCTGCCCTGGTGATGGCCACTGCTTGCCACTGCCCACCTCCATCTGCCCTGTCCTCGTTCCCTGGTAGATAAAACTGGTACCCTGTAGGCTTGCCAAGCTGCAGTGGAGCAAGATTCTCTTCTGTCAGATATTGGCAAAAGAAATATAGTGGATTATTGTCATAGCAAGGAAGGGGTTTGGTGAAGAGAGGTTCAGACCACAGCATGAAGTGATGATGTACGTGGAAGCTCACAACTCCTAAAAAGTGCTGCTCATAGGATTACCTGGTAGTGAGAGCTGACAAAAGAACCAGTGCCTGAGAATGAAGGCATTGCTGTCCCGGCAAAACCTTCCCAGTCAATCACAAAACCTTCTCACACAAATATAGTGATATTTTCCACCTGTCTTAAAAAGAAAGGATGGGTACCACTGTTACTCTTGTTAGTAGTTCATTCACACTACAATGAGAAGGAAAGTTTAATCACCTGAAAAGGATTAATCTCAGTTTCCCACAGTGCTCAGAAAAGACACGATTTTTCTCACAATTTGGCAGCAAGTAATGCTACAGAACATTACAGAATTTACTGCAGGTAAAAGAGCTGTGGAACATGACCAAAGAAATTCCAGTGGCACATCCAAGTAGAGATACACTGAGAGCAAAAAATGTGATAATGTAAGAAGGCCTTGCAGTACAGGTGATCACACCTGGGCTAAGCTGTGCCCAAACCCTGTGTTAGCCTTTTGACTGCACTTTGCAAGTACAGTCACATCCCAAGAGGCTGGATACCTCAGCAGGCTAATAGCAGACCTAGATAAGGATAAATGGCTACCAGTCCAGGTTAAAATCTTGTATACGATTTAGTAAAGGCTTAGCTGATGCTTGAGCCTTCTCTCTCGAAAATGTATGACTTTTCGTACAAAGCAGTGGGAGCATGGGACTGCTCTACATACAGCAGCAAAGGCAGAGTCAAAGGCAAAAAGAATGAGACAGGCACATTTGTCAGTAAGGGAGTGTTCATTAAGGAAACAACTCTGCTCTGTAACGCCTACAATAATTACAAAGATGAAAAGGTTAGACTGTTGGTGTACTGAGATATATCGATGAATACTTTCTTTGTCTTTGAAAGAGGAGCTGTTTTGTGTGCTCTGTTTGTTCACAGACTACCCCAATGAGTCCTTCCTCAGACTTGGGCTGCTGTCCCTAGGAGAGCACAAAAAGTGTTGGGAATGCTGGTCATATGGAAACAACTTAGTTTGTTACACCCACTTGTAATTGTTGCTTGTTACACACTTGTAATTAAACTATAAATAGAAAGTATATGTGTAAATATAGTAGCCACGTGGTCAAGCCATTTTCAAAACCAGTCACTTAGATTGAGGTTAATTTTAACAATGTTCAGAGGAATTTATAAGCACATCCAAAAAGCAAACTGTCCCTATTGTGGAAAACAGGGCACCTCATTGAGCAAACATGATTAAAGAGTAAGGTATGCAATGAATAACATTAAAAACAACAGATTATAATAAAATACGACCATTAAATTAAAAGTAGGAATTGTTCATGTTTCACTGAATCATCCATTTTAATACTGCTGAACAAATAACATGCATCATCTATTACTCATATTAAGAATATCATAAGAAGGCATAGAAGTGTTTTGTCCAAAGTTTATCAAAGTCAAGGGAGTGTTTATCAATGGGTGTCTGGAGCTGAGGCTGGAGTATAAATTTGTGATATAAAGTTAATGGCCAAGTTAAAATCGTTAGGAACTTGGAGTTTAAAAAACTATTTGGAGGCTGATATAATTTTTTCAACTTTAGCTTACGATTTCCAGAAGTTTTAATTGCATGTGGATTTTAGAGATGGATTGAATGATAATTTATTTCAGGTGAAATTTAACAATCTTTAACTCTAACATAAAAATTTGGAGAAGTTGCTATTCTTTTGTTTAAGCAACAGAAATAGAAGCTAAGCATTAACAGAAAGGAACCTGACATGCACCAAATATATTTCAGTCTTCCAGTCAAGTGCACATTAAGATTACATGTATTGTAATCACATGAATCATACTCATAAGTATAACCTAATTACATCTTCATCCTTCGACTATCAGCGGCTGTGTCCTTTCTGACACTAGGGCTACTGTCCTGTCATCTCAAACAAATTTCTAATTCCTCTTATCTGTAAAAGATTGTCTTTTAAGGCTCTCTTACTGCTTAGCTGTTCAGGAGGAGAATTTAACCTGTTCTTTACCACATCTTGGCTAGATGTAACCTCACAACACTTGTCGTGGCAAGACAAGAAATCAGCATTTTCAAGACCAGAATAATATCTTTTAGTCAGAGATCTTTCTTTTTGGTGTTTCATTACTTCAAAGCTGCTTTGGTTACAGAGAGGAACCAAAGTGATTCATGAACAGATTATAAAGGACCAAATATAGGTTCAAACCCTGGCTGAACAGGGACAGAGGTCTTCTATGCTTAAAAGTCTGTTGGTCAGGACAGTGTTTAGAGATGAGCTTTGAGTTTATGGATACTTCTTCTCCATTCTCTCCATCAAGATGCTTGATTGAGTCTTTAGTTACAAACCCTTCTGTTTTACATCTATGAAATGTGAAGAAAGACTCAGACAACGCTTGTGGTAACTAGAAGCTCTGCCATCCATAAGGTACATAAGAGAAATCAGCCTGACTCAAATGCCCAAATTAAAATACTGTCAGTCTTTGGGGATTTCAAGATGTAGATCTACTTTCTGAAGCTGGGATCCCCTGTGAAGACATAGGTGGCTTTGTAGAAGGAGGGAAAAAAACAGAGAATCAAACCAGAATAAGCTATTAGCTAGACACAACCTAGGCTCCTGCCACTTGCAGAGTTCACTGAGAGGAAGGAGAAACACAAAGTACCTCCTTTCTTACATGCTTTATTACAGGGGTAGGTCAAGTAGACCACACATGAAAGTAAAGCCCTGAGCATATCATGAAACTGGATCATTTCTCAAAAGAGCAGTGAAGTAAGTCTTTTTGCCCTGGCCAAACATCTGGGTAATTAAATTCTGAAAGTCTTGCAGCTTCAGTTGCATTTGAAGTAGAAGATGCTTTCAGGAGTCATCTTGTTGATTAGAAGTAACAGTTTTTTTAAATGACAGAATGATAAAAGATTCCCCCAGATGAAAATCAAACCATAAAACTAGATTATCAAGGTAAAACTCAATATAACTAGGTTGCCAGGGTGACCTTTTCAGAGCTAATGATAGTCAGACTAACTCCCCCAGCATTACTTCAATGTTTGATAGTTTTTGAAAAATTCTCTTTTCTTCCATTAGCCATTGTTGCTACAAAGACAAAAATAAAGGAAACATCTGAGCACTTCAACAACGAAGGCAGCTCACCTGCAGAATTTTCTTCTAGGTTCCTGCATAAAAATACTTACTTGTCTGTTAAGTCCCACTATCTAGGATTATCTGTCCTACTAAATGTTCTGGCTCTACTAGCATTAGCTTTCATATTCAAGATTTGGTTATTATCTTAAAGAAATGAGAAATATCTTTGTGAAGTGTCTCTCCAGTTGGGCTTGCATTCCTAAGTCACTTAGACATTAGAAAAGCTACTTTTAACCCATTTTCAAAGGATAATTTGAATGGCTTAAACGGGACTGGCTTAAATGGGACTAGAAAAGTGTATGAGTTATAGTAAAAAAAAAAAAAAAGGGTTGATTTCTGCTGGGTGAGGTATTCTACAGAAGTAAGAGATTATAATTTTCATTTCCACTTTTTTCCTTATATTAGACTATGACCTCTCTGGGACAAGGCTAATCTTCTTAATGTATGTGTCAAGTACAATGGTGACCTGAAACTTGACTGGGCAGCTCTAGCTGATCCTTTTCAGACAAGACTCTGGAGACACAAAAAGCATGGCCTGCAGCTAGAATCTATCATCATTCTACAGAGGTGTTCCAAGAAAAAGATCCACACCCAGTTGCCTAGTTGCAGCTGAGCTTTTGTTATTGCCCTGACTGCAAAATTCAATAAAAGAATAGCATTTAAAAATGGATTCTTATATCTCAGAGTACAGATCATTTTGCTCCTGGAGAAGGTCTATTTACGGACAGTAAATTATTAACTAGTACATTTTCATAAGTTTGATACACTCGCTCACTTTCTTCCAGCTACGGTTTGTACCAACAACATCTGAGTCCTCAAGGTGCCAATCTGAATCATCATGTCCCTACCTGCCTGATTTGCATGTACAATCAGATGATTAACAGTGCCTTTGGCTTGCTGTCCTAGTTGACTTTTGTTTGCAAAATGCTCAGATAAACTTTGAATGTAGAAATTATGTTTGCAATAGAGAAACCTGCCTTTTGCAATGTGTTGGTCTCTATATGTTTTGGAATGAACTTAATTTTCTATATGGGAGCAAACAGTCCAGAAACAACTATGTTGCCTCTCAAATGAACGGTGAGGCAGGTGACCAACAATTTCTAAAGATAATATTTCTGTCACAGAGCTCTTCCTGAACACAGAAATATGAGGCATTGAAAGATATAAATTTGCTTAAAGCAATAAATATTTTGCAAAGATACCCTTATTACCTATGCTTCTCCCAGGCTTACCTCAGTATATGCACTGTGGCTTCTGGATAGAGACTGCCTTTTAATTTTGAGGTTAGCTGTACCATTATGAGATACTAGAAGCAAAGGAGGCAATTTTATATGCAAAAATAAAAATACAATCAGTTTCATCTAAAAGTGAATAAAAGTCTACTTTCTAACTTGTGCTGTTTTGCCATACAGGAAAAGACTTCTTTTCTCTGCCAGTGATAAATTATTTTCACTAACACTCAGCAAAGGAAGAACAGATAAAAATACATGTGCACAAGAAAAAAATTCCTATTCCACATGCCATCCTGAAATAAATCCTCTCTCTTTGTCAGAGTGGGAAGCGAGAATTGATTTCAATAGATCTGCATTTACAAAAAATCTACTAGCCAAATCCCCCAGGTATCACTCCAGCTTACATAGGTGGATGGTGGATTTTCCATCAACTAGTTTATGACTCCACATTTTTGTGAATTTTGTGGCCAATACGCAGTTAGACACTGTGATCCTCATAGGTCACCTACCACCAAGCCCCAAGAGCTCAGCCAACTGCACTAACTCATTGTCTTGATTGTTATGGGATCCTCTGATAACTGCAATTAGCTCTTAAATGGAGACCACATAGTATGGATGAAGGAATGTCTATCATTCAACTAATCTGAAGGAAAAGTACACCTTCCAGTGTCTTTCATCGCCTATGAGCTGCCCATTCTGGAGGAAAGTCCCTTTCTTACTCTTTTTAAGAAGCTGACTGCCAAAAGATCTTTAGGTCTCTTGACATTTCTTCAGCTCCTTCCCTTTCTGTGGAACCCACAGCTCCAAGTGAATTAGGCATGAGAGGGCAAATCATGCTTACTTTTGGGGATTCAGGCTGTTGAGATGCCATAAGATAGGAAATATGTTCCCTTCACAGAATTAACAAGGTTATTCTGAGAGCTGGAATTAATCATCCAGGCTCTGCATATAGTAAAGGTGGGTAGCTGAATCCCTCTAAAGCATAGAACACTCCCCTAAAAAAAAAAGGGACATTTTCCTGCCAAGCGGCATTCTGCGCTGATCTATGATTTGCCCTTACCCCCTGCCCTGTCCAAATTGTTTCACTGGTGTGATATCTTCTAGAGACTGATTTTTAAGTTTGAGGTTAGCTGTACCATTATGAGATGCTAGCAGCAAAGGAAACAAGCCTTGAAATATGTCAATACATTAGTAGTTTGGAAGATAGACTTGAAAACCTGCAAACCCTGAGCAACATGCAGTAGATCCACAGTTTCCTATGCTCTGTAGGATGTTGATCAGTACCTACTTTCTCCACAGCAAGGCAAGGAAGAAGCATTCTGCATATGCTTTTGTGCAGAAAGCATAAAAGAACATATGACTTTTTAAAGAATTTGAACCTCTAAGCTTGACCTTTATATAGGCCAATATTTAGGTTATATGAGGACAGATTTTATATATGTCCCAGCTTAAAGCTGTACAATTGAGATAATAGCTCGAGAACTTGGCCCAAACTTCCCTCATTCCTCATGTGCCCGGTTTTTCTTCCTTAGCCAAAAACCCCCACTGCCCCTTCTGGGAAAATTATCGATGTGATTTTTTTAGGAAATCATTTTGGTTCCAATAATAAGAACCATCTGTCTCAGAAAGGTTTGCTTGGTTTCAGACATACTTTGTAACAGTGAGTGTTGTTACAGAAAAACCCATAAATTATATGCTGCTGTGGGAGCTTTAAAAATGCTGGGCAAAATTCTGTGCTGCTATAAATGGGTGCAGTTTCACCCCATTACCTGGACAAAAATCTAGCCTACTGTGTTTCTGATGTTGTCAAATAAAAAGACAATCCACTTAAAGAAAAATCAGGCTAACTTTTAAGCCACTGCCTGTGTCATCTGCAATAAATACTGCACTGTAGGCTTTATAATTATCATACTTTTTCCTGTTTTATTGTCCATACAGGACTATGCTATCCCAACAAGACGGGAACAGGGGTAATTGACTTTAAGTCCAAATTGTAGCAAGCAGAGAATTTGATTTTGTACTGGTGTTTTGGAAGGTTTATGAGATTATAAGAGGAAAATCACAGGTAAGTGTAAGAAACACAGCAGAAGAGGTACTATGCCAAATTACTGTTAATTTCAGCGGTCATGGAGTAAGGTCCCAGAGATGCATTAACATGTTGAAGTTGATGGGACTCCATTTAGAAAAGATCTTCTCGACCTTTTACGGGTATGAATCCATATTTACTCATAACCCTCTGGCCTGACGAAAGGAATAATGCAAACACAAGCATGGTGTGATCAGAGTCAGTCCAAAGAGAGGAAATTTCCTATATTGATTATCTACCCTATTCGTGATACTACCAATTATTATTCAGAATTGGACCAATTATTATTATCGCATTTTGCTAACGCAGACATTTCAGCCATTGCAAGAGACATTACTGTTCTCAAAAATGGGATTGTGGTACCGTTCCTCTCATCTGGTTGTATCTACCTTGACGGGAATTTAGGTACAGTTGGAAACAGCATAACATTTACTTTGCAAAGGGGAGTGCAAGTCTGGTCTTAAGCTGGCTAACTTTTATCAACACCACAATCTTTGCACATAAGGCTCCCGCTGTTGGGCAGTTTACAGCTTCAAAGGTTCTCAATATGATTTCTGAATGTGTTAACTTGACTGAGAAAACAGCTTATTAAAACCCCATATCTGTTTATTTCTCTCAGTTCAAGACAAGGAACCCTCAAGAGAGGCTGCAAGGCAAATAATCTTTGAGTAATGGTGATCCCAGTTTTCCCTTCTCTACCAGGTCTGCTCTGTAGAACATAGCAAAAGAGATTTTTCCTTTCTGTGCTGTTGGCTGGATCTTCAGAATATAAAGCACTAAAGAAACGCTACTTGACTAACAAGCATTGAAAGGACTCTACTCACTCTTTCTTTCCTCCCTTGGACCTCTATAAATACCAGCTAGAGCAGCATACACACAAGTTCTTCCCCATGAGGACGGGCTGAAGAGATCAGCAACCCAAGAAGAAGTACCCTAACTCCAGCCAGTCAGCAAAGCTGGAAAGCTTCTGGGCACTAACACAGATGCCAGCTAGCAAAAAAGGCTAGGGAGAGTGTCTGTGTTTGGAAAACCACAAACATTTGGTGCGTGGCCCTGAAAAGGGTCATTCAGCTGTAACAAACCATTGATATACAGCTCTTTTGTAATGCCACTTGGCTCTGGGCAGAACTGCCAAGCAGAGGTAGTAGGCTTCCACTCCAATTCATATAGAGCCTGCAGTCTGCCATCCATCAGGGAATGGAACAGAACATGGGCAAGACTGTGAGCCAGCCCTTGGCTGGAAGGGAAAGCTAGTGACAGCCAGCCTGCTCTGCGGCAGCGCTGTGCTCATGAGGGCAGTAAGCTTTCATTTGGCTCCTCCGATTAAAACACAGCATTGTCCCTCTGCGTCAGCTCCTGGTTCATCAGTCGTCTCAATTTCAATGACAATTTGGCATCATCTCTCAGCCAGGCATAATGAAACCGATTGCCACTTTCACAAACAATTTAGCCTCGTTGTGAAAACAATTGAATAAAGTCCTCTCCACCTTCGCCGTAAATCCAGTGTCCTGAACTGAAACTGTACTCAAGAAATCATGCCTATCTCTGTGCATTGAGTCTTTTCTTTATAGAAGCAGAAGCTGGAAGATAAGCAAGAATAAGAACAAAGCAGATTCAGCAACCTTTTCTCAGCAGTGAATCCTGCCCCAGCCCCTGCTCCTGCTAACCTCAGTCGGGTTTAGACTACAGTGTTCCTCCTGCCTCCCATCTCAGATTAAAAATCAAAAAGGTGAAGAAAAGAAACAGATTGTGTTCAGTCTCCAACTACTTTCATGTTTTCTGAAAAATCCTTTTCCTGGACTGGAGCAAAAAGCCAAATTTTCCCCTACAGAAGCACAGAGAAACAATTCGCTCCAGTTGACACAGCATCAGTAAGTGTTGCCAAGGCTCTTTGAATCCACCTGCTAGAGAAAATACTTTGAATCACAGTATCAGCATTCATTTTCCTTGATTATATCTGGATGTGTTTGTTATTATTTTTATGGCAGTACACACTGATGCTGTGTGCATCCCTGGTCCTGCAAGGGAAGTTTGCACATCTTTCTGGCTCTTAGACATCTGTTTCACATGAAGAATGTAAGTCCTTCTGTCTTTCTGTCTTTTGTTCTCCTTCCCCTTTCCTGTTTCTGTTATTACTATTATTATTACCAGTATTATTATTAATTAAGTCTGAGGCTGGAGTTCAGGTGAAAGAGCCAGTGTATGTGCTGGAGTTAGCAGCTCCACTTCCTACCAGAGAGCAGTGTGCTGTGCTGCACAGAACTGGCTTAGTCTAGTTTATGCCTTGGGAGATAAGATTGCTTCAAATACTCATGAGCTGTAGCCACAATTTGAGACTCAACAAGGTATCAAGAGAAGTTGTTTTAATAAATTTTAATCTTTTAATGAGCACATAGCCCATGTTCCTCTTTGTACCCAGAGATTTACCATTTCCTTTAATGAAAGAAGATTTGGGCAAGGCATTAAATCCAGATCAATTTAATCAGCTGTATGATGCCAGGTGACAGAAGAAACCAAATATGAAGGAAACACTGTAGTTTTAAAAGCAGTAAGAATAATTAACTGACAATGCAATGATGCCTAGCACAGTGGGTTCTCACTGAGGACCAGGGCTCATAAGCATTTGCTTAAAGACAGTGAGAAGTTTAAACATCTGAGTGCTTTCTGTGCTGTCCTTATGACCATGCATTAAGTCTAAATTCTTTATTTGTCATATTCAGTGAACCAGTCCTTAGCAAAAAACAAAGTTCCATACATTTTCAGTTTTCAGTAATGCACTAGAGGAGTAAACGTAGTAGGACAATTATGTAGCTGCAGTGAACTGTTACTTGTAGTTGGCAGGATTGTAAGGGTCAAGAGAATGATTAATTTTGTAAGCTGAATTTTGTAATAGAAAGAAGAGACATGTAGTGAAGATTCAGGGTGCTGGAGGACGGAGGGGGGAACTAGAGCATTGGTGATTTCCACATCTGTTGTTGGCACTGCAGAACACAAAACCTACAGCAACATTTTACACTGCAGACTTTACAAAGGCATCTGGTTGGATAGGTTTGGACTTTTGTTGGGTCACAGATTTGGACTGCATGTGTTTGGGTGGGGGAAAGCTCCACACTGAAAGCATGCCCTCCAATCCCATATTTTAAGTATGGCCATGATTTCCTTCTGTGCAGAGAGATCAATGAGAATAACCTTTTTCTTGTTTTGTTTTTGTTTTTGAGTATTCTGTGCACCTACATAGGCATGAACATTTGGATCCGCAGGGGTTGTTTGAAGTAAATCGCTCGCTTACTTCACTCCATTTACTGTGCTCTGGATCTTGGAGCATGCAAGCAGTGTTCCTTCTGAACGAAACCAAATCAGAAGATCTATTCCAGCTGCCCATGTAGTACACCTCAGCCATTGGCAGGAGTTTGGGCCGCTGGAGTGGAATAGGATTAGCTTGAAGTAAACACCTCAAATGTGTACAGATGTGGAAATCTGGTCCCTGACAGCAACTGTTTCTCTCTAAAGATCTGCTTTATCAGGCAGCACCACTTGTGAATATACATAGATCCTCATGGATCTTTTTCCGGGATAAGTTTCAACTTTTAACCAGTATTCCCTTCCTTCCATATATCTTGGTCTTCATAACTGTGGCACTCCAGCAACTGTATAGAAGATGATGGCACATCACAGAGGAAACAGGGACTAATTGAAGTGTCTAAAGTTCTTTATCCTCTCCTTGAAAAACTGTGCCTTTGTGAGCAAGGATCCAGTTTCGTGACATTCAGTTACATGACATTGGCTCAGTTTTACTGTCAAAAGCATTTTCAATCTCTAAATGAAAGAGCCCGTAAAGCAAGACCATGTAAGATTAAAAAACCTAGAATCAGAGGGCTGATTTGGGAACAGTCAGTAACTCAAAGTCTCGAGAGAGGAATGCTGACATGAAAAGGTATAAGAACCTGAGGAGAAAAGAAAAGAAAGCAAAAAAACCCCTGAGTTTGAAAATAGCAGCTTGGCAAAAATAAGGATCAGGCTGTTCCAGGTAACAAAGTTTTCCCTCGATGGCTCCTTAAAGTTTACGTGTCCATCAAAGA
Organism: Fregata magnificens; assembly: GCA_013389945.1. NCBI lineage: Eukaryota > Metazoa > Chordata > Aves > Suliformes > Fregatidae > Fregata > Fregata magnificens. The sequence continues at coordinate 82,043 of WAAD01004847.1, forward strand.
CTTGTCTGTAGTGCCTGTAGTGACAAGGTGGGGGTAAGCCTGTGAATGTTTGACCTAGTAGCATGTTAGTCCCAGCAATTTACTATGTCTGTTAAACAATAAATATTTATTGTGCACTCACAAATTGTGTAAAATCCTGCTTTCAAGATGCACAAATAAAGTAACTCAGAGAGCTGAGGGTTACATTTCCTATGATCTGAAACTGCTTTTAGGCCACCTCAAATCCAGAATCATACCTGTTTCCTTTCTTGACAGTTTGCCCCAGGGAGCCAATTAAACTTTTGAGAATGAGAGCTAGGTTCAAATTCTGCCTTACGCATCACTTACAGACTTGTTAGCCAAGCTGTAGCTGCTGTACGTTTGTAATTTTTTTCCAAGCTGATGCATGAGCTGGAAAAAATCCATGTGGGTCTCTAATCCCAGGTTGAGTTTGCAAAATAAAAATAAACATGTTTTTTCCTTGTAAACTGTACAAACTGGGTGTGCAGTTGTCATGTAACTATGATCATGGAAATGTTTAAAGATGGGTTTTGCATTCATTATTATCTAGTTATAAGAATTGGTTCTCTCTCACTGTTTCTTTCAGGGACTGAGCTGGGTTTGTAGACATATCAGAGCCAACAGCATTCTTTCCACCAGTGTCAGAAGCTGCTGGAGTGTGTCCAGAACCAAAGAATTGATGCTTATACTCAATCTGATATAGAGGGAGACCTGAGTAATTTATACTCTAACATTTTCTTCAATGCTTCGGCTATCTTAACTTGATGCAAACTGTACATACAAGGAAGCCAATGCAGGTTAAGCTAGAATAAATCAGATCTGGTAGAGTGCTTTTTAGTTTCATGTGGAAATTTAAAGGTTTTTCCTTTAATTCTTATGGTAATTTGCTAAAGAAGCTGTTTACTACAAGGTGGCCATTTGACGGAGTGCCAGAAAAAACAAAAGAAAACCCACAGAAGGTGGACAGCTTTAAGCTGCCTCTTCCTTTCCAGCAGTTTCATGTCTACCTTCATAAATGTTTTTCTCCTGGCACTTTTATAGAAAATTTCTTAAAGTACCAGTTCCTCACAAGATACTTCTGCAAATTCAAGGTGGGTGAAATTCCTTCCTGAAGCATTTGAAATGGGAGACTGCCCCAAGGCTACTCCACCACTCAGCAGAATCATTGTGGAGAGCTGCCTCTCCATGAAAATCTGCTGTCCCATGGAGGGAAGTCAGCTGTCTCAGTAGTACAGTGATGTCCGACTCCAAGACCACACAGGCTTGGGGTCCACAGCCCAAGAGAAGATGTTTCCACACTGTTTTGGGAGGGGAAGAGAGGGCAAGGATTCACAGTATTCACCCTGCTGGCCTGAAACATATGTGGAATCTATCAGGAAGTTAATGCAGCATCAATATTATATGGTCAGGGCTCATCTATTGTCATCTTTTAGTGGCAGACAGCAAAGCAAGCAGCACAGATGGCTGCATTTATGGCCACATTCAGTTCAAATACAAAACCCAATTCCTGACACTTTTTGAGTGCTACAGATAAAGGAAGTGATTTACATTTCCCACTGTCACATACAGAGCTCACTTACGACAATGTAGTCACTTTGCATCGTGTTTAATGAGGCTTAAGCAGTACATGGTCTTCAGCACCAGTACCAAAATGGCTCTCACGTTTCACTTCTGCAGTAAAGGGCTTGAATTTCAATGGATTTAAGCAGAGTATAACACACAACAGGACACAGTCCACATCCTTTTTCTAGTGGGCAGGCTTGCTGTACTACAACTAGAATCTATTTGAAAGTTTAAAGCCAGCCTTCATCCTGATGTAGCTTAATGCACTCCAGGTTCCTGTCAATGAAGAGCTGAACACGAATTTTGATTGCTTAGTACATTTGCTATGAGGGATGGGAACTATGAGGAGTTTCACTGGCTAGTTGGCAAGATTACTTATTTAGCTCCAGGAATTTGGTATTTCTGCCTATTTACGAAGTTGGAACCACATCATCCCACATTGCCTTATTCTGAGTTTTTTTCCCATCAGAGCTGAAGTCCTACACAAGCCCATAGAAGGAGAAAACTGAATAAGAAGCTTATGTGATTAATAAGTAACTAAAGGCAGGAAATATAATTAATGTCAATCAGCATGAATTCATAGCATCCAGAACCTGTCAAATCTGATACTTTTTTTTGAGAGTACAAATATAGTTGGTGAATGCAATAGTGTCAGTGTAACTCAGATTTCAGTAGAGTGTATGGGTAAGATAGCGTACAGTGCTCTGAATAAGAAAGGAGAAGAACAGAAACTGGAATGCCTGTGAAATGGATTTAGAAGGGGCAAGACGGNCCTGTCAAATCTGATACTTTTTTTGAGAGTACAAATATAGTTGGTGAATGCAATAGTGTCAGTGTAACTCAGATTTCAGTAGAGTGTATGGGTAAGATAGCGTACAGTGCTCTGAATAAGAAAGGAGAAGAACAGAAACTGGAATGCCTGTGAAATGGATTTAGAAGGGGCAAGACGGCTGTCACAGAAAATTAATTCAGAAGGTGAAGTCATCATCAAATGTCTGCTCCAAGTGGTCTCCCATCCCTTCTTTAATTAAAACATGGAAATTCTGCATCAAATTTAGGTTATTTTGAGCTACCCTCTCTTCCTCAGAGTAGTACCATGGGTTAGACAGTCTGCCACAGATTTTGTACTCCTGACAAAATGTTATGCAAAGTAACACGTTGGCAAATCACCAGTGGTGCAGTGATATTAGAACAAAAGGAGACTGCCTGCTACTTGCCAGGCTATTCTGTGAGACCACTCAACAAATTCTTTGGCATGCCTGCCATGCTGGCACTTTTCAGCTGTGGACACAGTTTACAGCAGAGATTCATGTCATTAGTAGATCTCTCTTCAGACTCTGCTGCCCCAAATTTACTGTCACTTCTGGCTATTACTGATTCATCTTTCTTTGTGCCAGCATTCAGTACCCAAACATAGGAATTTTATTTTTTTTTTTTTTTTTAGGAGAA
>WAAD01004849.1:915-12701 GCA_013389945.1 Fregata magnificens
TGTGTTGAGATAAGAACAGTTTAATAATTGAAATAAAATAAAATAATAATAATATTGTAATGAAAATGAAAATAACAAAGAGAGAGAAATAAAACCCAAGAAAGACAAGTGATGCAAATGAAAACAATTGCTCACCACCAACCGACCGATGCCCAGCCAGTCCCCAAGCAGCGGACCCCCTGCCAACCTTCCTCCTAGTTGTATTGCTGAGCGTGATGTCATATGGTATGGAATATCCCTTTGGTCAGTTGGGGTCAGCTGTCCCAGCTGTGTCCCCTCCCAGCTTCTTGTGCACCCCCAGCCTACTCGCTGGTGGGGCGGTATGAGGAGCAGAAAAGGCCTTGACTCTGTGTAAGCACTGCTCAGCAATAATGAAAACATCTCTGTGTTATCAACACTGTTTTCAGCACAAATCCAAAACATAGCCCCATACTAGCTACCATGAAGAAAATTAACTCTACCCCAGCCAAAACCAGCACACTTGTCTGCATTATTGGGCTCTCCATTGCCAGGTCCTTGTGCCCAGGGGCACCAGCCTCTCACCATAGGACCTGAGGAGCCTGAGGTTAAGCCACCTTGACAAGGTCAGGACAATATGGTCAACATCCTGCGAAGCAGGCTTTCCCCCTTTGGGGCATTTGCCATCCTCGCTGAGTGGCGGTTGGGGGGCAGCCGCAGCGACCCCTGTGATGTCACCAGGGGGCACCTGTGACAGCCACAACCTCACTGCTCTTCAGCAGCTGCATGCTCTGTCCCGGCACATTTGGTCCAGGGCTCCTATGAGTACACATGCACGGCATGCAAGCTCCATTGGGACTGTGGCCCTCCACCTGGAGTGCTGCCTTTGTGCAGAGACTTGGCAGGCAGGGGCGCTGTGGGTCCTGCATGGTGTCTGTCTTGGGGCTGTGGGCACCACTGAAGACTCCCAGACAGTTCCTCCACCTTCCTTGATTGCCTCCTTCAGATACCCTGTGCTAGCTCGAGTTGTGCTAGTTGTCTGGGGGGGAGCATGGGGTGTGGGAGGTCTTGGACTGAGGTTCAGCATCCCTGGGGGGAGGCGAGGGGGGCAGGCAGGTGTGGAGGGCAGCCCTTGGGGCTTGCTGGACCATGGGGCTGCTTCTGCTGCCACTTTTCAGCCTACAAGGAGACCCTTCAGGAGGCCCTTACCTCCCCTCTCCCACCACTTTCTGGGGCTTTCTTTGCTTTTCTGTTCCTGGTGCCAGAAAAGCTCAGGCACTTTGAACAGGCAGGACATGGTGTCAGGTGCTGAGGAGGCTCTGGAGCAGAGCAGCTCTGCTGCGACAGCCAGCACGAGCCAGCTGCAGCAGGCAGGGTGGTGGGAGGCAGTAGCAGACAGCCCGTGCCCCATCTGCCTGGGCGACATCGACGATGCAGCCTACATCAATACCTGCTGCCACCACTTCTGCTTTGGCTGCATCTGGTGGCGGGCTGCCACGAGAGCTGTGTGCCTGCTCTGCAGGTGGCCTTTCAACCATGTCCTGCACACGGTGAGGGCGGATGATGACTACCAGGAGTACGTGGTTCGGCTCGTCTGCCCACCAGCAGGGGATCATGGCCAGGGAGAGGGTGCGCAGCAGATCCCCGCAGTGGTGCTACAACCTGTGCTGAAGGCCCACCAACGACTAGCCCGCAGCTGGGAGAAGGGGGCCTGTGGGGAGGGACCGAGGGGTGCGGGGTGACATAGCTCCAGGGCCCTCCAATGCCTCCTCCTGGCAGGCTGCAGGGGAGTGCCTGGCCAGCCCTGCAGATGGACCCATCCTCCACTACAACCTGCTGGCGCTGCAAGCTTGGCTTATTGGCTTCATAGACATCAAATAAAGATCCAGAAACTTTTCAGGGTGTGTTTCTTTCAAACCCAAAGCACAAGCCACTGCAGGGAATGCTTTCCAGCCTCCCCACCTCCCCCTTCCAAGCCCTGGGGCAGGGCTGTCCAAGCCCCTTGAGCATCTGCTGGGCCACCTGTCCTGAAGACCTGTGAAGCCAGGTGCCATGGACAGAGGCCATGCTGACAGCCCTGTCCCTGTTGGATCCTCCTGCCACTGCCTCCGCACCCAGACAGCCCCTGTCATCCTCCAGTCACAGCCCTCTGAGCCTTTCTCTGACACTTCTCTACAACAGCAGCCCAACTCCTCCAGCCCCAAGCCCCGTGGCCATGGCTGGGAGGCAGGAAACACTTTTTTACTGTGAGGATGACAGAGCACTGGCACAGGTTACCCAGAGAGCTGGTGGAGTCTCCATCTGTGGACATCTTCAAAAGCTGTCTGGACATGGTCCTGGGCAACTGGCAGGTAGCCCTGCTTGAGCAGGGGGAGTTTGGACAAGATGACCTCTGGAGGTCCCTTCCAACCTCAACTATTCTGTGATTCCGTGATTCAGGTGATGGGGCTTTTAGACTCATAGATCTTTGGGATTGAAGAGGAAATGGCACTATTTTCCAAAGCAGCCATATGGAAAAAAAAAAAAAAGCATAATGAAAAATATGGACCCATCTCGTTCAAGTTACTGAGTTATGTGGCTCAAAAACATTATCCTGTCTTCCGCTGTTCTCCCTAGAAGTTCCACACAGCCCAATTTTCTGAAAATGAAATACTCTTCCTCTCCCCTCAGCCTCAGTTATAAGAATTGGTGTGCTGGCATAAAACTGCTCAAATTCTCTTCAGGGGCAGCGGGGTCATTCCAGGAGCGAGATCAGACAAAACAGTGTTTTAAAAATTTGTCAGTCTATCTTGTGAAGCCATACTTGCATGATGTACTCCCACACATGCATACTTTGACTCTGTAGACTAAAGTAGGAGAAAGTGAGAGAGCTTCTCATACTGGTGCAGTCACTGAATTAGACACTTGCAAAAACAGAAATCAGTGCTGTCACTACAGGCTGCAGGAGAAATGAGAGAGCAAATGTGGTACTTGCTATGGCTGCTAGTTTGCTTACTTGTAGATGTTACAGGTTGTAGATGTTACTTTTGGTGGGTGCAAGGACACTGCAAGCAGGATATAAACATTTTAAAAGTATAAAGCGATCATGTATTGGTTAGTGCACAAAAGGTAGGCAGGACTGAACAAGCTATTGGGTGAATATTAGTATGCTCACCAGACTGGTGAGCCAACCAAAGAGTCTTTGATAGCCAAGTAGACATCATTCAGGAGGGATGATATACCATATACTCTGGTGCCATACCAGAGTTGGCCTGGATTCCTGGTACAAGCACCTTCCACCCCCCCACCCCCCCGGAGAGAATGGGGAAGCTCATGGAACAGATTACAGAGCGCTAGTTCCATACAGCAAGTCAAGAATTTCCTTATAAAGCAGTTTTTAATTTTAAAAATGCCTATTTGTCAAAACTGGACTGTGCAAATTTCAGTGGGACTTGCAGAACAATAATTGCACTCTTCCAGAATTATGGCAAGAGACATGTAGCTGTGAAATAGCTCTAAGAAGTCGAGTGCACATCACACTTAGCTACCATTTTTTATGGCAATATGTGGTGGGTTGACCCTGGCTGGATGCCAGGTGCCACCAAGCCGCTCTATCACTCCCCTCCTTAGCAGGACAGGGCAAGGGGAGAAAATGAGATAGGAAAAAAAAAAATCTCATGGGTCAAGATAAAGGCAGTTTAATAAAAGCAAAAGCAAAGGCCGCACATGGAAGCAAAAAGAAAACAAAGATTTTATTCTCTACTTCCCATCAGCAGGCAATGTCCAGCCACTTCCTGGGAAGCAGGGCTTCAGTACACATAGCGGTTGCTCCCAAAGACAAATGTCGTAAATAACAAATGCCCTCCTCCTCCTCCTCCTCCTTTCTCTTAGCTTTTGTTGCTGAGCATGATGTCATATGGTATGGAATATCCCTTTGGTCAATTTGGGTCAGCTGTCCTGGCTATGGCCCCTCCCAAGATCTTGCCCACCCCCAGCCTACTGGTGAGAGGGGGGAATGTTGGAGAGACAGCCTTGATGCTGTGCCAGCACTGCTCAGCAGTAGCCAAAACACTGGTGTGTTATCAACACCTTTCTAGCTACCAGTACAAAGCACAGCACTGTGAGGGCTGCTATGGGGAAAATTAACTCCATCTCAGCCAGACCCAATACACAATATTCAACACTGACTATTTCAAGCCTGAGGTGAAGAATTTCCCAGGCTACAATTCAGAGGCCATTAGCAAGCAGAGCAGTTTCTGGACACAACTGACTAGGAGGAGAAGCAGGGCTCAGGGAACTGCTCACTGCTAGTCTGCAGTGGAGAGACCAGACCTCTTTGGAAAGAACCAAGTGTAGTTATTCCAGAAGCACTCCTGGAGAGCTGGCATTAATCCTCAGGGGGTGCACAGCAACCTTATGGGTTGAGGCAAATGAGATTCCTCATTTTGTACACAGGAAAAAGGAAACACAAAGCTAACCCTTAGCAAAAGCACTTGATGGGTGCACAAAAGAGGCCAGGAAGAGAAAAAATTCCTTGCAAGGAACTGAAAAAACTCATCAGCAGGACAGCAAACATTTAGCAGTTGTCATTTCCTAAAGCCACCCCACAAACTCACCTTGTATGCTCACGAGAAGCTGTGAATTGCTCTTGCCCCTTCCCAATTACCTCAAGCACATGCAGGTGAGGTTGGTCCCAACACTTCATCCAGGAGCAGGTGCTGATGGGTGCCTGCTATGTCGCTTGTGAAGTTGTGGTGCATGTGGCAACCCAGGTGTTGTTTTGCTGCACCGTGCCTATGTCAACACTCCCCCACCCCACCGATGCCATTAGGAGCAATGGTGGGTGGGGTGGGTCACTGCCAGCGCTGGGCTGGTAAACATCCCCCACCGTGCTTTTCTGACAGCATTTGGCAATGCTGTCAGATACATTTTGAGACTCAGCATGCCCCATCTACCCAGGCACCTTTGACAGGGACACAGGCTTTGCTCGCGTGGGTGCTGTTTTGGTGGTATACAGCAGTGATGAGGCAGCAAGGCCAAGTGCCGCCTCTGCATGCGAGTGCATGCTTCTCTGTATTTTGCAAGCTGACAACAACTTGGAACATGGTACCAGTCATCTTGCAAGCAGCTCTTTAATCCTCTGGTTGGCCTGGAGACTGTTACTAGTGCTAGAAAGATGGACCAGAGCAGATCCCTGAAGTAAGGTTGTTATTTCTATGTGCCCGTGACTGTCTGCCTATAACTCTAAAAGCAGGAAGAGAAGGAGGCCTCTAGGGGACTGCTCCTGCTGACAGAGGGGTGTGGATGTATAGCTGGGGATGTGGAGAGCAGGCCTTTTTGCAAGGAACAGAGAACCATCCCTGCAGGAGGGCTGGTATTGCTGCAGAAAGCTGCAGAGCAAGGAGTGATGACATCAGATGTCCAACAGCCCTCCTGGGAGCACTGGAGGAGGGAGGAGGGCTGGACTGGGGCCAGCAAGGAGAGCAGTCACCCTCCATGTCAGGAGGCGACTAGGCTCCTTGGGATGGTGAAACTCCAGGATCCTGAAATGCCAGTTCATAGCAGGGCCGTGCAGTCGGAGATGCCTTGCTTTAAACCTTGCAGAGCTCTGATGAGCAACCTGCTAGACATGCTGCTGGAGCACAGACCCCATGACAGGCTCATGATTAAGCATGACCCTAACAGCAAAGGAGGAAAGCAGAAAACGATTTAGAAGTGGAGACAGGGAGTCAAAAGACCCCAAATAGACTTCAAATTTGCTGCAGAATGGAGTTCATGCACAGCGTTTTTCGGGCTGGGGTTATCTATAGTGTAGCCCATGATTCTCATGAGACCCTATAGGCACCTTGCCTGAAGTTACTGTGACCCGGCACCTCACTCCTTTCCAGCAAGCACAGGGGATGGCCAAGTTCATGCTCCCCCATGTTTCCTGCTGGGCATGCAAGTAAGGCATGGAGCATCACAGGCTGCGGGTTGGAGTTGCTGCTTTGTGGAGACCAGCTGTTTCATGTGCCAGCACCTTCTGTACTCTTTCTGCCACCTGATTTAAAACTTGCCGTTCTGTCATTCCCATTTTTTCATTCCCCTAAGTGTAGAAGCCAGGGGCTGAAAGGGGTGATTTAAGTTTACTCTGCTGCACCTCTGCAGGGCTAAGAAAGCACAACCGCACTCCAGCATCACGGTCCTTTTTTGGAGGCCCCCTTAGCAGCAGTCCTGAGGAAGCTGGCCCTGTTGGCAGCATCTGTCTTTGTTCTCACTGTTAGCCTCATTTCTGCAGTTTTATTCTCCTTTGTCTACAAACCAGACTGGAAGACTCAGCTGCAACAAGTGGTGAATCAAGGACGGCTGTTCCACAGCTCTAAACTGCAGGGAGTATCCAAGGAACCGGATTACGTCAAACAGTAATGTGGGAACTGTTGCTCTGGATTCATTTTGGTGCCACAAGTCTGACATAATGTTTGCTTTTCCAATGTATATGTATGTGATCCATTGGGTTCATATAAAGTCTAATTAACTGTACATTAAAAAGAGGAGTTAGATGTGCTGTTACACATTTGTTACAGGTTGACAAAAATAAGCCTCTGGTCCTAACATCCGGCACATCTCTCTTGCCTATTAGCTCCTTTCTATATACAGTAAAAGTTAGCATTCACATCTTCCTTGGGTTATGACTCTCTAACATCTCCAAGCTTTTGCTTCCCTATGCTAACATCCTACTGTCTACACGAGTGGTGCCGCTCATGTTCTTGGATTTGCTGCTTTATTAGCATCCTCTTGAGGGTTACAGCCACAATGCCTTTTCCTTTGACCCATTACTTCATAATCTTTAATGTCCTGCATAGCCACTGCACTGCAGATAATAGAGCTGCCATGCAGTTTCAAGATGGTGTATGAGCAGACCATGTCTACCACCTTAAAACACAGATATCTATCTATAAAAGGCAGATAACTATTTTAATCTTGAAAAGTTAAAGCCAACCTGTTTAACTCAAGATCAAAACTATATTAATTAAGGGAAGAGTTTCATTAATGTGAAGGTCTTAAATTAATTCTAGTCTTGTTTGAAAAACAACAGTATTAAAGTGATGACAAAGAGCTCTGTATAACTGCTTGGGTTTTCTTGTAACTCCTTTTGCTGTTAGCAAAGATCCTGCTTTTTTTAAAGATGAGGAATACACTACAAAGCGGTTGGAAAGCGAGCATTCAGTTTTTCCTTCTGTGGGGCAAGTAGCAGTACAACAAATGCTTCCTTACAGTAGGCCACAACCCCATGGTACTCAGTGGAGTAACTGGGGAAGAGGACTTTTTTTTTTCTGGTAAATTGAATATGATCTTCAAGGGGCTGAGTTTAAATTCTAAGGCAGTAATTTTTAAACAAAAACAATGAAGTGCAAACATACCTACCTTTGTCCTGTTAACTCAAGCAGAAGATGTACTTCAGCCATGATTAAGGCCCAAAGTAGGCTCTTCCAGCATGAATGCTTCTTGCAGCAGAAATACTGTTCAGATGGAATCTTACTGCTTTGCTCCTTCTGTGGGGATTTCCAGGGTCNGTCGTGGGAATCCCACACTTTGAGGAACTGTCTGATTTATTGCTCTTTAATTGCCCAAATGAGCCACATGTGATCAGCAAGCCCAACCTATTCAGGTTCCACTAAACTTACTGAACGTGTGCAAAAATGACTGCAGTGCCATGCAGCAAAGCTGTCTCATTGCATTGCAATCGCAGAACATAGCATCAATTACTGATGGAGAAGCATATAATAGAAATATATGGCCCTGAGCTAAAAATGCAAATTTGAACTTGGGCTCAGTGACACAATGGGCTTTTTTTTTTTAACCCCCAAGAAATGCCCTGATTTAACTTCCAAAATCTCCTTTTATACTCTAGAGAGTAATGCCCTTTCTGTACCTGGGCAGGCTATTAGTATGTGTTCCTGTGTAATTCTGCTGTGACTGAACCACAGAAAATTCTTTACCTATCTCAACACGTTCTTTGCTTTGAAAGGAAAGTCCTCACTTTGTACATTAAATACCAATACAAATTATTTCCTATGCACTAGCAGTCATTTAATAGTTATTTACACTGCTAGTTGCACATCTTGCACATAATATTTTTATTAATACATGTTTCAGAAAAAACCCAAACCTTCATGGGTAAAAGAACGATACTAGTAGCCAGTGTGGGACACCAACACCAGTGGATGCTGCTGGAGCAGCATGTAAAGCTCCCTCTCTTGTTACAAAGTATTCATAGTTTATTTGTATTTGTTACTTTTTTTCTGAAGGCTGTACTTCATTCTACAAGTATCATTTTTCAGTATTTTTTTTTTTTTAAAAGATAGCAGGAAGCAGGCAGACACATATCTAAAACACAATTACAGAACTAGGTAAATAAATCTCTGTTAATTTTACTTCAAAATGTAGTTCTCTTCTTCGTGGTGAATATGAAAATAAGAGTTGTGGGACTACATACGCACCATGCCTTCTGAGCCAGGCTCATGAAGTGATGTGAGACTTACTTACAATCTCAGAAGGCTGGGTTATATAAAGTTATGCTCAGATAAAGGTCTCCTTTTGCCAGCCCCAGCATTAAAAGCCACACTGGCTTCTTGCTTGCTCAGCAGAAGCCAGTTCTCTCCTGTACCTGTTGTGGCTGGGGTCCAGCTCTCCATAGAATCATAGAATCATAGAATCATAGAATCATAGAATCATTAAGGTTGGAAAAGACCTCTAAGATCATCATCTCTCACTCAGTAGCGTGGTAACAGTTTGGCAGGTTGAAATTCAGCTGACCACTGCATTAATGGTGTATGACAAGCTATGGGCTACTTCCATCTCTGCTTGCAGAACTGTTTCTTCAGGGTTGAGAAGAGTATGATTTAGAAATACAGTGTCTCTGTAATACAAGTCCTGAAAAGGAAGGTGTTATTTCTGCACAGATATTTTCCAGAGTGGAACTGCACTTGAAATTATGCATTTTTAAACTGTTGACAAAATCACTGCAGGGTCTGGGATGGAGATCTGCTCCATTTCCTTCCAGGTTGTGCTCCTGTAGGAACTGCACTGTGGAGTGGTCCCTGGTCATCAAATGTTACTTTCTGCTATGGCAGAAAATTGGACAAACTCAACACAAAAAATGAAGGTACTTTTCTAGTTCAATCTCTCTTCCACAGCACTTGGCTGGAAGCAGAAGAGATGCTCTCACTTCCTTGCTGGTTGTGTGACTATCTGAGCATATTGAGCTTCTTGAGAGCTAGTAAATCCATCAGCAAAATGACAGTAATGTAATAGTGATTCCATCACAGAATGTAATTTTTCAAATCCAATTTAAACCTCAACATGGCAGAGGTCCTATTTATTATTCTGAAATGAGGATGGTTCAGAAAGATCATAATCTCATATTATTCTTAAATCCATCTTTATGTACCTATTCAAAACCCTGCAGTGCTAATTAATAGAAATCATATTTCACATGTATATCACAGACAATATCACTGTACTGTGGATTTAGCAACAATTTATTGGTACTGTGCCTTACTGGGTCTATGTCTTACAACAGGCTTAGTGATAACATGTAATTAAGTTCCACAATAGTAGTATGGAGGGGGTTTAATGTATGCATTTCTAAAAGAAGGTGTCACTAGACCATTTTCAGTACACATTTAAATTTCAGTGACATTTCCCTTTTTAAAAAGAGTTAGTGCAAGAGCAAAGTTGTGCCTGTATGCATGCACACCACACGCGCTGCGGTTCACAGACACATTGCCAAGTTCCTCCGCCTGATGTTGCACGGAAGCATTAAACTCTCTCTGGAGCAGAAAGACCTAAGCGAGATTTGTGGATCAATACTACTGATACTAGCAATATTCCAGTTCAGCACTATTTTGACAGTAAAAATTAATGTTTCTCTCTTACAGTTGGGCCTATATTCTCATCTCAGTGCACAAGGGTTTACGAGCCTAATCTAAAACCCACTGAAGTGAAAAGAAATCGTTCCTTTTAATGCAATGTGTTTCAGATCAGTCAAAATATTTATTAACAATACTTGCAGTGTTAGGCATCAGCTTTCGTACTTTCAGGATGAAAATGAACCCCAAATTATCGGTGAACTCTTTTACGGTTCTTCGTGTAACTCTTAAAATTTATTGTTATGTAATTCTAAGCATGGAATGATGATCAGACTGTGTACATATACTACATAACCCTGTCAACATTTGTATGAAGTCTTAGTTACTATCAGCCAAGCAAACATCCTTTGCTGAAAAATGTCATGCTGTTTTTAAGGTATTTCTAAATGCTAAACTCCAAATGCAAGAAAAATACAGTCACCGGGAGTTTTTTGTCTTTCTCTTCTAGTATATGGTTACAAACTACGATGGCCAGAAAAAAAATGTATATAATAAGCCTCAAAATCTCAATTCATCTGAACGGAAAGTCAGACGGACTGCACTGTACATTCAAACGTTTGTGGACAGTTAGCTTCTGGAAAGTGAATTCCTGAACTTGGTGCCACTTCATGCCCATCAAGCAAATAAAAGATCACAGCAGTTGTACCTCTAGGCTTTCCAAGGGCAGGAGAGTTTGCACCATGTATTATAAGTCCTAGCAGCTTAATTGTGGCTTTCAGGATCTGCTTTCCTCACTAGTATGAATTTTCTCCCTATACAGAATCTTAACTCTTGTATGTTGTTTTTTGTTTAGTGTGCACTTTGTCCCATCTCTCCAAACCAGGATACTCTCTCTAGGCATTTCTTCATCTGGCATGGCTTAATGCAGACCAGATTTAGACATTCAAAGCTCCTTCAAGTGACATTTTCATCTCCAAATCATTTATCCATCTTTCACATAAACAGTAAATACACTTTTTGATACTGCCCAATCTAAAAGTTGAACCTTAAACAAAAATTAGTAAGAAAACAGAGTCAGGCAGTTTTTCAAAATGACACAAATATTTCTAAGAATGAGGTGCTTCCAAAAAAACATTTTTCCAAGCTCAAATGTTCCAGTAATACCTGAGTAATAATGTGTGGCAATAGATGAGGCCTTCGCTTTTTGTGTTAAAACTGCTATTTACTAATACGCAGTTGCCTTGGACAAGGCAATTGCTTCTTGCCTTAATTGAAAAAGCCACGCAAATAATTTCATGTCATTTTGCTCTCCTTCTCACTGGCTGTCCCCTGGGCAATACATCACATTGGTGTCCGTGAAGCAATCTCACACTTGGGACAGCAGTGACCAGGGAGAGGAGAATGCAGGTAAAAATCGCCTCAATGCTGAGATTTTTCAGGTTTAATTCAAAGCACCACGTTAAGCTCTGGAGACAGCAGAACCTCCGGTGAGCTCACTGGCTGTGGGAGACTGCGGAATGCACACTGCTGACACCACTGACCTGCCTCTGTTTGTCACCATCTGCTCTGTGTGAGTTTCCAGCCTGCCTTCTGCCTCTTCCTCCTCAGCCTTCATGATCATAGAATCATAGAATCATAGAATCATTAAGGTTGGAAAAGACCTCCAAGATCATCAAGTCCAACCATCAACTAACACCACCATGACTCCTAAACTAGGCCCTGGAGTGCCACGTCCATACCTTTTTTGAACGCCTCCAGGGTTGACGACTCCGCCACCTCTCTGGGCAGCCTGTTCCAATGCCTAACCACTCTTTCGGTAAAGAAATTCTTCCGGATGTCCAATCTAAACCTCCCCTGACGCAACTTGAGGCCATTCCCTCTTGTCCTATCGCTAGTTTCTTGGGAGAAGAGTCCAACACCCGCTTCACTACAACCTCCCTTCAGGTAGTTGTAGAGAGCTATAAGGTCTCCCCTCAGCCTCCTCTTCTCCAGACTAAA
>WAAD01004849.1:22089-40465 GCA_013389945.1 Fregata magnificens
AGGATGGCATCCTGGGGAAAGACTGGTGCATCATCCTTATTAGTCTGTAACAGGTATTTTGTACTGACAGCTGTCATTAAAAGTGATTGAAAACATTGAGAAAAAGCACTGGGTGCTCCTGTGATCTTCTTTCCATTTGAAAGAATTTCAGAGAGTTTGGGGCTCTTGTGTGATCAGCGCTGGGCCATGACGCCTTTGGGGAATGTGTTACATTAATGCTGGAACTGATGCAGTAAACAGAAGTGGGTTGCCCAAACATGGTAGCAATTGCATGGTTTGCTTCACCCCCGTGACTAACTAAAGCCTCGACCACGAGGGCACTTCAGCAAGGCACTGGGAATTTGGCAGGCTGGTCGGTTCTTACTGAAAGGTTCAGGGAAGAAGTGCAACCTGATGAGAACCTGAGATCTTTAGACTTGAAAGAGGAAAAAGGCTCATCTGAGTATAGGGGACGAGGAAAAGGAAAGATGAGTCAAAAAATATAAGATGGGAACTGAGCAAGGAGGCAAATATGAAAGAAGTGAGAGAAAGGAAAATGGGGATGGAAGCAGAGGCATGGGAAAAGAAGCAGGCACCCAAGCTTTGAAGAAATTTGTCCATGCTTCCTAGACAAGTCTGGCCCAGTCTGTTCCTTAAAATCACCATCCTGACACCTTTGGTGTGAATCTGAAGCACAGAGCACCAGAAAGAAGTTTTGAGCAAACAGTTACAAATGAGATAAAGGGAGGACACACTAAGCTATTTGTCGGAAGCTGTTTGTGGCAACATGCAGATCAATGTGTTTTAAGCACAGTGATGCCCTCTATATGGCTCCTTCTTCTGTCTTCTGGAAAATACCACATAAGTCAGTGTCCTCCCAAAGAAATTAGGAGATCTTCTTTTTCACTATTAGCTATTTAACTGATGACTAGTTAACAAAACACAAAATTATTTCTAAATCCAAGTAGACAGGTACATTCTGGTGTAATGAGTAGACCTACGGTATTCATATTATGGAGTCTGGATCCCAGAACCTGGGTATTCAGAAAAGATTTTGGGTCCAGCCGATTGCAGAGTAGGGTCAGCCATCAAAGTTCAGACTTGTCTCTCTTTCAAATCTGAAATTCTCCAAATCAGAATTTGGTTGCATGTTTAAATCAGAGAGCAATAGCATGCCTCTTTTCAGTTGTAATAGTGAGACAGAAAAGTCTGGACTTTAAGCAGATCTGGTCAGTAAAACAGTGATCAGATTTTCGAGTAGCATTCTCTGCTTGGTAATCTATTTTAGCCAGCTTTAAGCTGCCTCAGAATAAGAGCCCATCAATTTTAGCTATGATTTAAGGCTTAAAAAACAGTCCCGCTGCTGCCAACTAATGAAACAGAATATGCCGACAAGAAGGAATTTCATTTGCAACAGTCTGAGCCAGCTCCAAGCTCACAAGGGGCTGTGTGCAAAGAAGAAATAGGTCTTGCTATCACCTCTCCTTCTGTCTAGAGGATAGGGTAAAGGGGGAAAGTGAATACTGAGGGCTCCCCAGCAATCACTGTAGTTTGTCATGCTTCAGATTAACCCTGAAATCAGTGATAAAAAAAGCAAGGATGAGGGGAAGGTATGATTACTGCCTAGCTTACAGCATACAGGACATGCATGGGAGAAGGGAAGGGAAAATGCATCCTGACTGTTGGGGTTGGACTACATTTCTCGCAGTTTTCCATTTTCTACCCACAGGTCCATTGACTTCTCAACACAAAGAGGTTGAAAAGCAAGAAAATAGCAGAGCTCTGGAAACTGAAAGAAACATTTCAAAGCCTCATAAAGATTCTGGAAAAAGAATCAACCCGGAAAGGAGCTTTAAAACCACAGCAGCAGGCCAGGGACTCATTGTTGCAGAAGATTTAAGATGGTTTTATATGGAACCATGTCCCTCAGGTGGCAAGCTAGTAAGGAGAGAGAACCCATAGGGGAAAATCTAGATTTTTTTGATGGTATGTAGAAGGAAACTCTTTGTGAGGATTTATTTCCAGAGGTTCCTCAAATTCTCTCGCTGGGGAGCTGGGACTGCTCCAGGACTGCTCCAAGGACCTCCTTGGAGATATTCAAAAGCCACCTGGACATGGTCCTAAGCAACTGGCTCTAGGTGGCCCTACTTGAGCAGGGGATTGCACCAGATCACCTCCAGAGGTCCCTTCCAACCTCAGCCATTCTGTGATTCTGTGACATTCCGAAGGCTACAGGGGGCTGGCCCAGACCAGGGACTCCACACACAGCTCCGGCTGTTTGATGGGGGCATTTCTCCCTGCCTGATCCCTTGGCAGTGTCCCTTGCCCTGGGTGGGCTCCCAGAATGATGTGCGAAAGCAGCCTTGTGGGATGGGACTGTGCCGCTTTCTCCAGGACTTCCCTTGGATGTCCTTCCCCCACTTCTGCTTTCTCACTGTGCCCCCAGCAGCAGCTGTATGAACTTTCCAGGGTTGCTGAAAAATGTGTTTGGACTCCCACTGGGGGACTGGGGAATCACTCAGCTACGGGGCCACTGCAAGCATAAGAGGCACAGGCTACCACAAGGGCTCTGTGTTTGGCTGGTCCCCAAGATGCGTGTTGCTCAGGAAACCTGCGAAGGACAAACTCCAAGCTTTCAAGGA
Source organism: Fregata magnificens (assembly GCA_013389945.1). Lineage (NCBI taxonomy): Eukaryota > Metazoa > Chordata > Aves > Suliformes > Fregatidae > Fregata > Fregata magnificens. The sequence goes on from WAAD01004849.1 coordinate 24,711, forward strand.
AAGTAACCAGAAGAAACTACAGCATTTCCAGGCCCAAATGCTCCTAGGTGGGCATAAAGACACAGTTTTACCCACCTGATATAGGTACTACTTACAGGTAGTAGTAAGTACTTACAGGTACTTCCAGAAGGCAGCTCAGCCCATCTAAGATCTGACTCATCACCTGGAGCTATTTGTCTCACTATATCATCAGCTACATAAGGAACTGATTTCTAGTCCTAATGTGCACCTTGATGGCCTTGGATGGGAGCAATACTCTCAGTGGTGCCCAATGACAGGACAAGGGGCAATGGGCACAAATTGGAACACAGGAAGTTCCAGCTGAACATGAGAAAAAACTTCTTTACTGTGAGGGTGACAGAGCATTGGAACAGGCTGCCCAGAGAGGTTGTGGAATCTCCTTCTCTGGAAATATTCAAAACCCGCCTGGATGCAGTCCTGTGCCCCCTGCTCTAGGTGAACCTGCTCAAGCAGGGGGGTTGGACAAGATGATCTCCAGAGGTCCCTTCCAACCCCAACCATTCTGTGATTCTGTGAATACAGGCAGCACGCTCTATCCATCAGTGGGCTCTTTTTTCCTTGGCTTTATGCAAAAAATTAAATAGAAATCTTTAAAAAAAAAATTCTCCATCACTGAAACATCTTGTGCCATTATAGAAGTTTTCCAGGTTAATCTCAGGGGGGGTGCTTTTGGAAAAGGAAGGAGAAGCATTGTTTTGAGGGAAAATAAGTGGTAAAAGATGGTCTTTGATGCTGTAAAAAGAGGTCAGAGCCCTTCTACAAATACAGAAATTTCAACTACAGCAATTCTGAGAAAATTCATGATTTTGTCCTGTGGGAATTTTTCACATTTGTCACAGTAAAAGGCCAGCTTCTGCCCACAGAGAGGCCAAAACGTCAAATGTGACTCAGTATAATTATAAACACGTTAGATTTTGCACAAGCTCACTTGAGAAAGAGAATGGGTCAGTTCTGGCAGCTTGTTGCCACAAGCAAACTGCTTGGTGTTAACAATACCTCGCTCACAGATTACAGAAAACGGCATGCTTTCTGGCTCAGTTTTGAGAAAAAGAGGCAATTCCAGTTAACAGCAAAGAAACTTGAAGGCAAACACATGGTACAGGTTTTGGGAGCAGCTACATTATCCCTGACCAACAGTGACTTTGGCAGGTTGACAGGGACCTGATGGTCACATGAAATATGTATGAAACAGAGCCTCCAAGAGGCAGGAGAGCTGGGCAAGACCCCTCCTCCTCTCCTTGTTTGCATTAACACAGCATGCTGGTACTGCGTGAAAAAAAGGTCTCCCAACCTTGCAGAAGTTTATTTCAATTTTTAGCCTACTTCTGTAAGGAGCAAGGCACGCGCAATTTCACTGTCATACTTGTCTAGTAGAAACACGTGAACCATTTAGTCAACTAATTTTGACTGCAAGAGGTGGAGCCCATGTGAACTAGCCCATGGGTGAAGACCCTAATCAGGCTCCCTGGGAAGGGAAGACAGGCAAACTCAGCTGGGGTCCCATATGGCAAGTCACTTCCCTGCCTCCCAAAGCTTCTCAGACCTCTGCAACTGTATTTTTCTGGAATATTGTTGTTGTTTTTAAAAAACAAACAAACAAAACCCCAAACCCCCAAGGACATACAGAGCACCATATAATTTTCTCTGCATTTCAACATACTGCATGGTTTCATGGCTCAGCAGTGCCTACAACCCTCCTCGCCCTCTCCTCTATGCAGCACAGACTTAACGTAGGGGAAAACAGAGAGGGTCTGGCATAAGCAGACGCCACCCCCAATTTCAAAGCTGCTCTTTGGGTTGCTCTTCCACCCCTGTGGCATGCCTGCACAGCTGGGCAGCACAGGGCTCAGCTGTGCTTTGGGAGGGATCTGCCCATGCATCCAGACAGCACAGATGGGTCACCAACATTACCAGGACACCACTATGACCCTCGCTATGTCTCAAGCCGGCTCCTATCTTGTTTGCCACAAAACAAAGAGCAAACTGGGCCAGGCTACTCCATCCCGCTCCTTCCCGCAAAGCTCTGCTGCCCTCCCCTGCCCTGCCTGGGGTTGTGGCAGCTGCGGAGGAGCAATTGCTCCCCTGGCCAGCACAGCCTTGCAACTTCTGGTTGATTGCAGACAGTGCAACATCTCCAGGGTTTTGGCCCCAAATGAATGGGATTGCCCAGTTAAGCAGAATAAAAAGGAAATATTTTTACATGTCTCAGCCTAATCTCATAGATTAGTGTCCAGCCTGTAAATTACTCAGCATGCAGAAGCTGATTTCTTTCTTGCACGGTTGAAGACAGAATTATCTCTTGCGTAGTGACCCACAGTCTGGGGCAGGGCGCTCGTTAACAGCTGCCTAATCCGATCGAGACGTGCTTGTGACTGCAGCACTGACCTGAGACCCTCTCCTGGCGAATGCTGTCGGCAGTACTCCAGAGTGAAGGACTCTGTCGCCACCGAGCCGGTGCGCCAGCGGATGGTGGCCGTGTCCCAACACACCGTGCAGTCCTCGGCCTTGATGGTGGGGATGGCAGGCGCTGGGGACACAGGGACACATTAGCTGTACCGCAAGGAGGGCAGCAGTGGCTGGCGGGGGATGCTCGTGAGGGAAAGGAAGAGTGACCTCCCTGAAAACCCATAGCATAGTTAGTTTTATCTGTCCAGCAATGATCTTTTGCTTATTCATGTTTCAATGGCAGAGGGCTACATTATGGGGAAAAAACCCACACTGGGAAAGTCATTGTGAATATTTGTGCATTTCCTTGCACATCCTTAGAACGTCCGTGTAGATTTTTATGCCTTTCCTCAAGCGCATTTTCCCCATTTCTGCCATTTTTTAAGGAGCAGAGCACCAAGGCAGTACTGCGTACAGCTCTCCCTGGATCACCTCAATCCTGTCCTCAGCCGTTCCTGCATGAACTGCATCAGAAACAAATGTGCTGCTGCAGAACTGAGGGGGAGATGCTGACTTTCTGCTTAATTATGTCCTGTTTATTTTTGCAATGTGGATACTAAAATTTGGTCCTGTAATTTCTCTTTTTTAGAGCCTCAGTTTAAGAACTACAGGCCCAACTGCAAGACAGAAAACTGAATGTAAAATAGTGCACTGAATGCAAGTAATCAAAAGCTGTTGTATGAAATTGCATATCCAACATCATAGGCTGAAAATGGATTAGTTGTATTCACTTGCTCTATCTCTTTCCAAGGAATAGGAACATAAATGAACCTTATGACCTGTTGTTGAACCTCATATAAACAGTCTTAATACTAATCCTTAAAAGAAAAGTTATTAAGTAAAAAAAAGGTCATAGAAAGTTATTTTACTTTTAAAGAGATTGGGTTCCAAATAGGAGGCCTAAGACAAAAGCAGAAATTAGACAATTTTATGACAAGATAATCTTATAGAACTGCAACCAGCATTCCAGATGCATTCTGTTTTGTAAGAAAAGTAATTTGTTATTAGTAGAAAAGGAAAGAAAAAACCTCATAAGTACATATTGATTTCCTGGTTTAGTGAAAATCAGGAGGTTAGCAATCCAGATTAAGATGTACTTGATGTTTTACTACATGAACAGCTAATCTAGGTATTCAGCAGAACAAAGAATCTGTGGGATAGGTTTTCATCTAGTAATAAATCTGTGTAGCTCCCTTAGCAATAATCCTTTAATTCTCTTCTGGAATATTTGATTATTGTCTGGTTTTAAATGCAAATGAAAAATTAATTGCTAAATCCCCCAATATCTGCATTCAGAAACTGACACACATACCCACATTTATGTATGTGCAAACAGTACATCACAAGACATCAAGTACTTTTTAAAATTTAAATTATCTGTCTAAAGAGTAGATGGAGTCAGCATACCAGAAAAAAATTGTTACTGTGCTTCTGAGATTTTTAACAAATTAACTGCAGTTACTAAGATGTACTAATTAGAATATATATCTGATTTCCTGGTAATATTCCAGCACTCATATAAGTGATCTTATAAGAGGCAAAGAGCAGAAAAGGGTAAGCTCTTACTCTCTCCCTCAGATACAGGATGAGAATCACATAGGTTTTGAACGACAGAAGGTGCATTCACTCCTATGTCTTTAGGATTGCAAAGAGCCTTCATCTGGAGATCAATTAGAGATGGATGGGGTGGGGGGAAGGTAGGGCTATAGAGGGATACTTGCTGCCTTCAGCATCATTCCCTCACAGAAAATACTGCTTGGAAACAGCATGTTCCCCAGGGGTGTGAGTTTGGGAGGTGGAGAAGCAGGAGACAGGAGGTGCTGGGGGGATGCTGCTGCAGCAGCATGCTGTGTTCCCCACAACTCCCCAGGCCCACTGCCACCTCCATGCATGCAATTCCAATGGGGAAGCCTTGGAGGGGTTCTCAACACCTGGAAGAGGCACAGCTTTGATCCACTATTAATGTGTATGTTCCTGTTACTGCATATACCAGCAAAGTATTTTCTTGTATGTGCCAACTTTTAATCTGAATTACTGAAAATAAACTCTCTAAATTCTTGCTTCTGAGTTTATATTGCTAATTGGACTACTTGAAGAATCAAAGTATTCTAGCTTCATATCGAAGTAGCCAGGCTCACACTGAAGAACTGGTTTCCATTACCAGTGTTCATCTTTCCACCCTTGGCCTTAAGGGGATGCAGTGGTTTTGCATCAGTCAGTGCTCAGCAGTGTCCCCACAAGTCCACCTGGGGCTCAGCGCACTCCAGAGGGAGTTCACTTAGCTGAGGGAAGGTATTTAATGAGCCCTTATTTGATCTAGTTTCTTTGTTTTCTTAAAGAAACAGACCAAAGGAAGGCATCAAAGACTTGAGGAAATTAACTTCTTCAGAAGGCTTCAGTTTTGGGAAAAAGAATGATGAGCCTGATGCCAAAAGGCAAATACAGTTCTTAAAAATAATGGCTTCAGATAGGTGAGAACCCCTTTTAAATTATGATTTATTAGCTAGTAATAACTCATTATTATTTGACCATTTCACAGAAATTCTCACAATTACATTGTTGTAATTGCTCACAAGTACATTGTTGATGTCATAAAATTTGAATTTCTACTTTGAATTATTTGGAAAATCATCTTTGCTAAAAATATGAATAGCAAATTGAATATCAAGGAGAATTATCAACAAATTTGAAGTCTAGTTGATTAAGCAAAAGGCTTGAAGCTGTGGTTGCTGCCAAGTGATTTCAACAATATGCTCAGTGTTGTACAGAGTTATTTCATTATGAAATTGTTAAATGTCTGTATTTTGTAACTGCAAGAAGCAGTAGCACTAAAAAAATCATCTGGCAAAAGGGCCTCAGACACAAGAGGCTTCACCTTGCTCGTAATTCAAGAAGCAATAGTTTTGTCAATACAAATTATTAAAGAAATTAAAGTTCAGAAAAATTAATCAGTCAAATGAAGCTCATAAACAATACTTGTCTAATTACTCATCTTAATTTATACCACTTAAACAGCAGCAGAGCCTCTCAGACGCACCTGAGATTTGTGTTCCACTGAGCTAGACACAGCATGTAACCTCGGTAAAGCAGGCCTTCCCTGAAAAGTTAATCATTTAAATCAATGCAACATAGATGTATTTGGGAGGATGGCAGAGAGGCAAAAAATGCAGCTGTCACCTCCATTTTCCACAGGAGGAGCAGCAGCACAGAGCAGCCAGGTGGCTTTCCCAGAGCTGCCCTGGAGCATTGTAGTGCACTCAGAAGAGAAATTCATAATGTGCCGCCCCAATGCCCCAGTCACAAGGCCTGAGACTGGAAACGTCTTCAAATCTGAATACCTTCAAGTTTCCTCCCAGGAGCAACTATGCTGCTATCTCTTAGCAAAAAGGGAAATGATTGCGAGTTGCCTGCTATCTGCCAGATGGGCTAAATGAAACATTTTCTTCTGTTTCAGTAACACTATGGACTAGAATTGGTCTAAGAACCTGAAGCTTATAACAATCAAATGACAAAATATGTACATACCCGTTATAAAAATGGCTTTTTCACTGGGTAAGCTACAGCCTGTGCAGTTCACGGCCATGACCCACACACTGTAACAGCGATCTGGCTCCAGGTCCTCCAAAATGCAGTGGCTCTCCTTCACTGTCACTCTGTGTTCTTCCACCAAAGCTAGGAGGAACACACACATGCATGGGACGTTACACTCACGTTTCACTGGTAGGGCCTATGATTGCGCCTCTTGACTAACATATAAAAAACAGTCAATTAAAAAAAAATCCAGAAAGCATTACTAGCCAAGATCTCCATATTTTACTCTGACTCAGTTTTGACAAAGTTTTTGACATGCCCTTGAGTTGCATGCATTCAAACCCCATTGATGGCAAGGGGAGATTATGGCCCTCAGTCCTACTGAGGACTAGGCTGCAAATTTGGGACATACAATCAGCAGTTATCAACTCTGGTTTCACCTCTATAATATAACATAACATAACAAAACAATTTATCATAATGGAATTTATAGCCCTTAGCTATAAATTAGCTATTATAAAAAGCCCTTAGCATCCTTTAGAGTGCACACAAATACACACATGCACCCACACACACAGATTTGTGCAGAGTCCAGTTGCTTTAAGTGACTTTATGATCAGCCTGAGCTTTTTAATGAACAAGTATTTCAATCCTCTTTTCTCAATTTCCATATTTAAGATTTAAAATATTTTAATGTCATTTTGAAAAAAAAATCCTTGCTTACATGTGGAAATACTGATTATCTTTTCCTATCATTTTTTATTAGGACACATTTCTGAAGTACATGCAGGGCCCTAAAAACCGAATCAAGTCCATCCCTTTGGGAGCTCTATCTGCAGTCCCCATTAGTACCCACGGGGCAGCAGGGACACATCCTCTCTGAAGGTCAGACCACTTCATAAAAGGGCACCTAAACAGGGATGTTGCTGCTTCTCTGCAAGCAACTGTCCTGTACTTTGTAGACCACGCTATTTACCTTGCATTTTGGGGGACGAAGGGGAGAAGAAGGAACGGCATCTACTTTGCGCTCTCCTCCACTGTTACCTGTCCTTAGTCCTATGCATGATTTCTTCACAGCCCCTCCTCTCTCTGCATCCTGGGCCCTCCCCTGCCGCTTGGCCTCCCCTCTGCTGACCGGAGACCAGAGCAGAAAGGGCTGCTGCCATTGCAAAGGCAAGGCCTTACGCACCCCCCACATCTTTGCTGGCTTGTGGCTCCTCCATACAATAGACCTGGAAGCAGTCGATGGTGTCCCCGTCGTTCACAGTCCAGTAGATGGCAATGGAGGTGCTGGTAGCCGAATTTGATTCCTGAGGTATGAGAGTCGGTGTCTGCGGGACTGAGAGGAAAATCTTCAGTTATTATTCACACTCCTGTATTTTCAGCCAAATTACCTACAGGTTCATGAGGCAACCTGGTCACTTATTTTCACAGAACAAACACAGCAAGCACTTGAAATATGGACAATACTGGTGCAGTTTTAGAGCAATAGGTCCGCCTAAACTAGGAACAGAAAAAATTAATTGCTCGGCATGGGAATCTGATTGCCCATTTCCCTCACAGTCTGGACAAAATAAGATCCAGATCCAGCACTGGGACCACCTGAACCCAGCACAAAGCGTGTGCTCATGCCCTGCCCAGCTCTCAGGGTCCTTCCCTATGGGGCAGGACCATCGCACAGATGAGTCATGGCACGGCCGCTCGTTTCCAACCTCCAGCAGGGCGAAGGGAGCAGTGCACTACCTCCCAGGCTTGCGGCAATCCTGGACACACAGAGCTGTCATACAACCCCAGTGGCATCAACAACCCCTCTCCTTTCCCCAGGAGACCTGTTCCCTTCAGTCACAGGGAGAGCATTCCAGCTCTGTGCTCCACTTTCAGGCACACATGCTGTTGAAGTCACAAGAGACAACTGATAATTTCAGGTCACCTCCTTAGAAAGGCCAGAAGACCCTGGAGCCTTACACAGGCTCCTTTGGACAACTGCCTTCTCCATTACCTGACCTTGCCTTGCGGCGCAGACACCAGAGGAGCAGATACCCTATGAAGAGGATGCCTGTGAAAGTGGAGACTGAAAGCACTTGTTTGTAGCAAACAGCATGGGACAGCTCACTGATGGGAAGAGGGAGCTTGCAAAAGAGAACCTCCTCCAGAGACAGACATAACTGATCCCAGAAAGGTGGGCAGGGGGAGGACCTGCCACACCAGGGAGGGATTCACGTAGTGTGTCAAACCCGCCGAGAGACTGACAACAACAGGGATGTGCTTTTAGGAAAAGGAAGGCTCAGACCTCCTGCACTCACAGCCTGGGGAGCAGGAGGCTCCCTGCAGCCTTGTGTCCACCCCTGCCCAGAGGTGGACTCGTACTGCAGGTGCATGACCAGGTGCTCCTGTCTGGCACAGTCATTTTCCTTGCAGACCCAGAGGACAGAGGATCCTTGGTGGGTAGGTTGAACCCGAGCTCTGCCTTAGCCAAAGCACCCGAACCCCATGGGACAGCCAGGAGCATCCCTCACAAAGAGTGCTTCAAAGACCTCCAAGGTTCCCCAAATTTTATATAAACTTTGTCTGCTGATCTGCACAGATCCATCCCTGATGAGATATTTTTCCCCTCTATGACTATGGCTTAAAAGAGAGGGAGGGGAAAGAAAGAAGCAAAAAGCCCTAAAAGATGTTCATTGTTAAAGTGATTGCAGGGAACAAAAATACATGGTTCTATTTCTTCACCCAGTAAATTTCCATATTGCATGAATTCTATTAGAATCACAGCAGAAAGCTTTTGCTTTTTTTCAGTTATCTTCACAGTAATGATGATGATCCCCTGTAGCATGAACAAGGCAAATGCAGATGCTGGCTGTTTCCTTATGATTTATACAGAGCTACCAGTACAGTAGGATTACATCTGCTTCCCATTGAAAAAAATTATCCTTCTCATTGCTAAAAACAATCCACATTTTGTCTTTTGACTGTTTCTAGAGTTGGCCAATTTAAAAATTGATCATCTTTAGGAAAAGACTTCCTTTCAGTGGACCCAGTGGGGAAACCAGCTTTTCTCTCCTGTGAAGTTGCCTAGAAACTGCTATTTGTGATCACAGAAACCCCATAACTGCAAAATTTATTATTATGCCAAATCTGAACAGAAGCTAGCTTAATGAATGAAACTTCTGAAAAAAGTTATAGATCAAAATTCAGTTCGGTAACATTGAAAAACATTTGATTTCTAATTTCTTTTTGCATAATATGAAACAAACTTTTGAAAGGAAGTAATTTCAAAGCAAGAAGTTGAACTATTCTCTTCAGAAACAGAACATTTCTGTGTTATCAAAGTGCTTGTCCCTTTTTAAATGAATTTTAGTCAAAGAAATGAGATATTTGCACAACAAGTTTGTTTGACTAAATCATATTTTTCAACAGAAAAGTGGGACATTTTCTGATCAGTTCAGTTTTCATTGAAGTGCTGTGGTGTAAGGAAGCTTTTCCTTCATGCTACCTGATCTCCATGACCCCCCAGGAGAAAAAATAATAATCCCAAATGTTTTATGGATATTTACCCCTTTCCAGTGTAATGGGAAATAACATTTCCTTAACTTTGTGGACTCGAAGAAGGAGAGCAGTTGCATTCCTCTGTGACTTTAATGGAAGATTAACATCAGCAGAGGTCCTCATCTTCTAATGGGCAGGACTCACGGCAGGCTTTGGAAATAATAATTTTCAAATTTTGAAATTATTCCCACCCTTCTTCTGGCAGAGCCTGGGTTCCAGTATGCTCAATGGCATGCTGGAAGGGTTTTTTATGCTTACGCATTTGTTAATGGGGTGGCTTACATGAAAGGAGGAAGAATTTGAGAGAAAAGGGCTTTTCATTAGTGGATATGGAAAATTTGGAAATGGAGGGTGTTTTGAAGGAAAGGTGTTTCTGAAGTGGTGAAAATAAAGTTCTATGAGATTGTTCAGTAAAAGACTATTCTTTCTGAAGGAAAAATATGTGGATTGGAGAAACATGGCAAATTCACATCTATTTCATCAAATGGCTTCAGTCAAAACAAATTCTGAGAGTATCTGACATTTGCTTCCTGTATTTGATAAATTATGTACTCAAGGCGTTCAATTCCAAAAAAAGTTTCATGTAGACATTTACCTCTATTTTCCTTCAGGAAGGGCGTAATCTTGAAAATATATATATATGTTTTGTCTACTGCTCACCAAAGTAAAAATCACAATAGCAATTGAAATACTTGGTAGTGGAAGTGAAGGATGAAAACCAGGTATTTTAGAAAGAGAAAGAGAAGAAAGTATAAAGGATGAGGAGCTTTGAAGGTCACTTGCTAGTAGACAGTCATCCATTTCCAGTTTGTCAAAGCAAACTGGTCTGGAGCCATTTGGTGTTCAGCAAACACAGTAGCTAATGCAAATCAAACCAAAAAGTGGATCTCAGCAGTTTGGGAAAAACATGTTGGAGTGACTTGTGGAAAAAGGAAATATAGCATGATAAAACAGGTCTGTTATTCTGGATGACCTTGCCAGTAGGTAACAGCCCAGGAGGAGAGAATGGTTGCACTCATGGGACTGCAAGAGGAAGTTTAGGAACTAAACGAAGATACATAGCACATTTACACCACTAAGTTAACACCGGCTGAAAGTAGGTTAAAAAAAAAAAATCTTTTTGTCTGACTTCCTAAAGAAATGAGGCTGAGATAATGCTGCATGCACAAGTGCCTGTCCAACCTCACCTGAGAAGCTTTGAATGCCTCAGGCAAATTCATACAAATTTGACAAGGAAGTTAAGGTCTCAGAGATATTCAGTTCCTCTAAGTCTAATAAAAGTAAGTGACTGTGTGGAGGAGAGAGAAAATCTCCCCATAGTGACACTGCTGAGTGCACTCAACTCTTACTAGACACCAGAGAGTCTGTGCAAGATGGCACTTCTCCAATGCCCCATTAGGCACCTGAAAATCCAGTCAAGAAACAAAGCACCTTACAGAAATCCATGCTCTAGTTCCAGTGCTCAGGGACCAAACATGTGAGAAAGAGGCATCATTTGAAAAGCCAGAGAGCGACTATGACAGCAGTGGTGCATGAGATAGTGAATGGGAGGTCATAAAGTATGACAGTGAGATGTGAGCTCCCAAAACAAACCTTCTCTTAAGAAAGAAACACTGGAGTGAGACCCCGTTATGAGGAAAAGGAATCCACAAATTGGTGCTAATAAATTCTTCATTGACAGCTGTCCAGATCTGGATAATTTCTATAGGTATACATACAGGCAGAGCAGAAAGCCCACACAGGCAGGCTTTTTACAGGATATGAAATATGAGAGAGAGATTAATAAACCCCTTTATCATGTACAATTTTCACTGCTGCCCTCCGGAGTAGAGGCTGTTTCCAGCTATAGTTAAGCACTTTCCCTTCACGTCCCCATATGCAGGGGTTTCAGGTGCCTCCTTTCACTTGGCACAAGCCCAGGGACCTTGGCTGTCAGCCAGCCCCTCTGCTCTCCTCCCCACACCAGTGCTGCTGGGGCTTCCCCCCTCAGAGGAAGCAAGTTCAGGAGACCCTTTGATTGCCTCTTCTGTTCCTGCCTGCAAGGAAAGAGCAACTTCTTTAGCCTTGGGAGATTTACAGATAGAGACCTTCTGCTAATCTGAGGTACAGATATCTTAAATGATGCAAGAATCCCTCACCTCAGTACTTTTCCCTCTGTTGCTCATCTTAGTGTCCTACTATAAGCCAAACACTTGTGCACAATTAGACTTCATTTTACATCCAACTTTGCTAATTATATGGTTTGCAAATTTATACTTCTCAAATAGATTCTGGTTTTAGCTTCCTAAAATTTCCAAAGCGTTGCCAAAACATTAGCTTTTGTAAAGATGATATTCAGAGATTCTTACCAGCCATATGTTTTAAGGAGTGCTGGTTGCTTTTTCCTGGACTGTCCACATAATGCTCAAACAGTGAAAAAGCACTGGGCACCTTTTCTAAAGAGAGAGTAGTATCCATTGCAGAAAGTAACCTATTTGGAAGAAAACACATAGCCGTATAAATCCCTTGTGGTGTCACATAGTTTCCAAAGGCCAGAAGCAAAGACCACATGACATACACTTCTCTATTTCCCATGAACATGCAAGGAGAAGCTGTTTCCCTGCTTTTGAACATTTAGAGCATACTGTGATTTCAGATCAGGAGCACAGTGAGAACAAATGCAATCTGTATACACTTGACCCATGAGAACATGGGAATTTGAAATTCACAGCAAGACTCCCAAGAACACAGTGGTTTGGACTTACTAACACAGTGCCTTTAAAGGTTACAAACGTTAGCGCTAAACTACAGCAGCTGACTCCAGAGATGTAGTGTAAAGCAGATGCTTGTGGCAAGCAAAAAAAAAACCCAAGAAGAAAGATGGATGCCACTTAATTAGCCCATATTTGCTGAGTTCATTATAGGAAAAAACCAACATATTTTTAACTCTGAGGCAGAAGCAGCTTCAAGGAAATTAAAGATTTTTTCAAAGCAACTGAATTTTACCTTTCTCCCCTTCTTTTATTTTTTTCAGTCACTGAAGTAGTTAACTATGAATAATCTTAACAAAGCACAACAAACATAAAATATACTTTCTTTAGAAAAACATGCATTGTTATATAGACTTGTTCTTAACCTTTTTTAGCAAGTCAGGTATCGTCAAAGTAAAGTAATAACCAAACCCATTCATGAAACAGAATAAACATTAAGTTTAGCATGTAAGTTAACAAATAAAGACTAAGTATACAGAAAGCCTTGGAAAATTCTTTTGTCACATCATACCTGCTCTATTCTTATGCAATAAACTACATGCAGATATGTGGCTAGGCTGTCACATTTTGACTTACAACAGGGGAGTTCAAATTGTAGTCTTAATTCTGCAAATTAATGGGATCCATGAAGGGGTGTTTGGCATGTTATCTTCAGACAACTCTCCTGGGGCTGTAATTTGACCACGAACTGAAACCTTCGTGTCATTTTTATACCCCAGTCCATCAACACATATCAGCATGCATATCACTGTGATGGCTGAGGTAGCACTGACAAGGTATGTTTGATATGCACCATGCAATGCCCAGGCCCTTTGGGCAAAGTCAGTGGTGGTGGTGCGGACAAAGCAGGATTTCCCTCAGTTTGGGGGCTTGCATAGGAGGAGCCTGCAGCCAGTCTGTCTGAATATTCGTAGTTCACCTTGGAAAATTTATTGGGGGAATATGGCCTTATAACTGAACACTTCTCTCATAAAGGATGGGTCTCACCAAAATTACTCCCTTCAAGAAATCACACATGGCAGACAACTGTTTGCAATTGTATGTATTTACTGGTGTGACGGTGTGCTCCCCCTGGCCCTGCCCCGAACCTGACCCTAATTTCCCGTAACCCTGCTCCAGCGATAACCCTCAGTGGCAGTGGTAATAGATGTGTCTGGTTGTGATGGCTGCATCATTTCAAAGTGGATTCGGGAGACACATAACAACACAATAGTCAAGGGCTATTGTGCAGCATGCCCACCTAACCACAGTGAAGAGGCGGGGATCTGGGGTCGGTATGCAAATATGACTATGAGTCAATCATCTTACCCACCCATAAATAGTGAGCAGCCCAAGAGCCCTTGGAGCTCTCCTGCATGGCAGTGGGCTGCATGCCAGGATCCCCCCCTTGAGTAGGGATGCCTCTCAAGGTTACTCCTCAAGGTTGAGAGATTCCTTGCTGTAACAGATCCTTGGTAAGTGACTGATAGCATGCTAAACTTTGAAATCTTAGCTAAGTGATATAAAGGATTGATTGTGCATATATAAAATCCTTTAGACATAAACCGTTGACCAAGTCTGGGACTAGGATTGGATCTAGCTGCCCCTAGACTCCTCTCTGAAAAGGAGTTTAGAAAGCAAGGGGATCCTTTCTGAACCTCATGACTCAATGGGAGGGTCTCCCTGACAGTTTTGTCTGACCCTGTCCTCTATGCAGTAAATAACCAAGTGTACCTTGCCATTGAATCTTGTTAAATCACTGTTGCATTTACATTTACTACAGAACCTTGTTAACTCACTACTTCATATCAATAAAATATATTTTGCTTCTCTCTTATGAGTGAAGTGCACTCTCACTCCTTCTGCGACAACTGGTATGTGCAGGTGGGCCAGGATGCAGCTGTGATGAGGCATGAGCCCTCTGACACATCCTGAATCAGGTGGTGCTGATGAGGAGACATGGGAAGACATCACCCCATAGTCTCCCAGTAAGCTTTTGAAAAGAGCAATGGTGGAAAATGTGGATAAAACAGCTACTTAGTCTCATTTTTTTCTGAAGATGTGTTCAGAAATATAGTCCAACAACCCCAGCCATGTGAGTGACACTTTGCATTATAACCTTTCAAAGACCATGTAATACAGAACCAGACTAGTGAAAAAAGAACATACCAGTGATGTCTAAGAGATGTAAGCATGGTCAAAGTGTTTTCTAGTATATGTGTGTATAATAATAACTACAAGGAATATCTGTTTAAAAGTGTCAGTGTAGAGATTTAAAATTGAGCTGACATTTTAAAATGCTACTTAATTGATGTATTGCAGAACACATGCAAAACACTTAAAAACCAGTCAGTTACAGCAACAGGTATAAAACAACTTCTCTTATTTTCATTATTTGCAACGTTTATAAAAGTAGCTACAAATATTAGCAGTGTGTTTTCAAAGCTTGCAAATAGTAAATGAAGCATCCAGCATGCTAGGCCTAGTACTCACTACAGTGCACTTAACCCATACTTCATATACCTTTTATTCAATTCTTTAGATGACTAAAGGAGGAAAAAAAGAAATGTATTAACAGTTTTCAAAACCCTGAAAATGTTGAAGAGCCACTCATCTAACAGCCCTGCTACTCTCCACAGACATAAAATACACACGGCTTTATTGACTTGATGTTGGCTGAGATGCTGCTCATTCACACCAGCAGAGAATTTGGTTCCTTAAGAATATTCCACTTCAAAGCTCTGACTCAGCAGGGTGTTAGAGTCTATATCTGGTTTAAAACTCCTGAGGGGTCAGTATTCAATATCCAGGTATAAAGACCAGAGCACAGTCAAATACTTTCCTAAACCAAGGCTTTTACAGAAGGAAATCACTTGCGCATTAAGAACACTTAAATCCAAATTCTGGCTGAAATCTCCTTCATAACTTCTGATTACCAGAAGCTGGGTGAGATTTGTACCCATGGAGTGAGAGCTTCTCCCATGCTCTATGAATCTTCAGGTTACATTTCCTGGCTCATAGACAGAAAAGTTCCTGTCCTCTATCGCTAAGAGTAAGGGGTAGGGAATCTTTTATGATCACATCTAGTTAAAACCTTGAGGGGTGTGGGAAATAATTTTCCCACCCCACAAAAGAATGTCAGATTACGATGTTTTCTTTTTGCCAAAGGACTGATCCAGTACCTTGTAAAGTTCAGGAAAATAAGATATATTTCTCACCCATCCCAAATAGCCAGTCTTCCATGGCATTCACTTGGTTACAGCATACTAAGTCATTAGGTAGCTTGGAACAGGTGAGAAAGCCAAATATTGCTCCACCATTTCTATAACTGATGGTATATGGGCTGGGGGCTTGTATTTGGGAAGCTGTTTTATTTTGCCTGAATGATCAGTCTTCAAACAGTAATTTGAACTTTTCATTTCTTGAATCCCAGGATAGTTTCTGCAACTTCCAAACTACATGCTCATTCCATAATGAGAGAAGATT
>WAAD01004850.1:0-19592 GCA_013389945.1 Fregata magnificens
GATTCTATGATTCTATGATTCTATGATTCTATATCTCAATTGTCTGCATACGAGCTTCTAGCTTAATTTTCCTTCACACGCACTCTGTGGAAAGCAAGGGGCATTTCTAAGGAATAATGCATTATAACATCAACATTTCAAGTAGAGGGGATGAACTGAGCTCCAAAAATGCCTGTTTCTCTCTATGTGCTATGAAAGGAGTCCAGAGTGACAAGCTGAGCTGAACATGTTTACAGTCCAAATAGAAAAGTTTTGTTAGATACTAATCTCACCATTCCTATGTGAGCAAACTGGGATATGTGTTAAAGCTTTGATCATTGCCTTCTATGTAATTACCAACTTTTAAAAACTATTAGGATGCTATAAAATCCTGGGAAGCACGTACTTATTTATTTATTTATTTATTCATGTATTTAGTATCAGGCAGTACATAGCATTGATGCAAAGAGCAAAATTCCTCTGCCAGCTGCTAACCTGCATGATTGCATAGCATAAAGTCATCTTCACCCCAGCCAGAGCAGCAGTTGAATGTATCCTTCCCTGTTGCTATGCATAAAAGCTGAATCAAAACATTTTTCATATTTTCTGTTGTCCTGAATGCCAATTCTAATGGCACGATTGTATTACGCACTGAACAGGATTTCCTTCTATATGTGTGAGTGTGTACATACAGGTGGGAGAGACAAAAAAAATGTTAACAAGTGTCCTTTTAAGACTTGACTGGTTTTATGCCTGCTGCCTGCAGCGATGTGTAATAACAAGGCAGTTCTTCAGCTCAGGGGTCCTTGTTTGATCACAGCAACAGGAGTGGATTTGCTTTCCTTGTCTGTGACTAAGCAGCATGGACTCTTTTAATCAGAAAGGACAATGTAATAAGGCCCTTTTTGATGTCTCCACTGTGTTATTTTGTTTAGGAGGTCAGGATTTACACCGTATGTGTGTGTGTGTGTCTATTTATAAACATTAAATTTAAAATTACATATAAAGACCAGATTTATATGTTTTTATAGATATATATGTACATATTTGTCTGGCTTTCTATCTATCTATGCATCTAAGCTGGCCTCTTTTTTGCATAAACAATTATTTTCAAATAGTTTGAAAGCCAACCACTGTTTTTTCCCATAAAATAATTATTCAGTATTGCTGTATCATCTCTTAGCCAAAGGATACTTCAGTGTGCTTTGTGAATGTTCCCTACACAGACTCTTAATAATAACAAGATGAAGATATGGACTAATATGTGTCATTTTCATACATATATCCAACAGAGGGAAAAGAAAACATATGACTTTTCTTGTGCCAGATGATTCAGTGCTCATCTTGGAAGAAGTATGCTTCCTGTCAGACACCTGCTCCAACTTTCTTGAGACATCTTCCCAAGTGCTTAATTTACTGCTAAAGAAATGTTTTTATAGCTTTAATTTTCTCTGTGTTGATGTATAACCCTAGAGATCAGGTGGAGGAAATGGAATTTTGTTCCTTCTTATTCAACATCATCAGAATTGTTTAAAGACTTCTATAGAATACCCTATGCGTGCTTTTACATGAAAAGCCATCACGATTGTAGACACCTGTGATGATATATAGGATGTAACTTGACCTCCAGACACTAGGTTCAGTTTTCAAAGTGATGTGGGAAATAGACTTCAGACAAGCTGAGGAGATTTCAGAATTTGGCTTCATTTCTATTGAATAGAATTTTTAAAATTGTAAAATGTCCCCTAAAAGAAAAATCTGGAAAAAACCCACAGTAAACCAAAACACCTGTGCATGGAAGAAAGCTTTTTGTTTTGTTTTGGACCTTTAAACTGTACAATATGCTGCTATCCGAACATGATCTTGATGAAAAAGAAAATTTAAAAAAAAAGCCAGAAGTTTTATTTGAAATGAAGAATCAAAATATTTTGTTCTAAAAGTGTCAATATGAGACATTTGGAATTTTGTCAGTGTTTTACCAGATTTTTCTCCTAGAAGAACTTTAAGGGAAATCAATGTGACCTGTGAAGCATTTTCATTTTACTAGAATGTTATTTTTAGATGGAAATTCTCCTACCGAATACTTTCTTGGCCACTTCTTTCTCAGCCGCTTGTAATTAAGAAACCTACAGCTTGTGTTTTGAACAGTAACTTATAGTATTGAAACCCTGAGAGAGAACCATTAGAGCTGACCAGGATAATTCTCTTCTACTTGCTCAGAGGATGGCTCTTTTTCAAGCGTGATGGTTCCTGTTTTTCAAGTGTCTCAAGTCAAATACTTTCTTCCTGCTAATGTTGTACAAAGTGTAAATTATGACTAAATCTGACTCCAATCTCAAACATTTTTTCTACTGCATTTTCATTGCAGTGGTTTTGACAAAGTAGCTCTAACTTTAAGAGTTAATATAAATGTCAGATTGTATCTTGTATTTATGAAATACCTACCTATGTTTTCTTACATAACAGATTTAGTGAGAGGCAAAGCAAAAATAGTTCCATATATTGTCAATGTCTTTCTAACTATTATCCTTCATTGACACTTTTGATTATTGTTACTACTGTCGTATAAATCAAAGGTAAATATAATATAGTGATTTCATTTTTATTTTAGAGCTTTGGGTAATAAACCATCATATCATATAGCAGACTAGTAAATCAATACAAGCAAAGGAATTTATTAAGTTGATAAAATATACACACTCAAGTGCATCCTAGTCCAATATATCTGTTTATCTTACATTTTTGGTTCTAAATTTCACTTTGTTTGATGGAAGGTACCTCATTTTCCCATTTTTCCGTAACTGTTTCTCTCATAGGCATGTTGTCTTCCTGTTAGTGGATATTAGAGGAATGAGGTTTATAGGAGCTGCCTTATGTGGTTGTCACCCATCCCTCAAGAAAGTTTTGTGTTCACAGATCTGCTGCTGACAGATGGAGAACACAGAGATGTATTGTTTTTCTGCCAGATAGGATCAAGGTTTGTGTACCATGCCTGTTAAATATAGTCTACAGTCTTTCTGTTAGACAAACATTTAAAGTCCCTTTTCCTTCTTGGCTGCCCATTTTCACCACACCTTTAGGCCTTTAATGTCTTGGGGACTTTTTCCTATCTCTCAAAGAAGCCCAAATTCAGCCACCATTTAGAAAAATTCCTGGGAGCACTGGCAGAGTGACACATACACAGAGAGCATGATTGAATATGCAGTGTTTGCTGAGGAAACCAGGCTAAGAAGAAACAGTATGTCACCACAGAATGGCATCCACAAGTTGGCCACTGTGGACTTGCATGTCTTTGAACTATGGTATGGTTTCAGATTTGCCAATAATTTTTCACTGTCTGGCACAGGGGAAGTTGTCTGGCACAGGGGAAGTTGTTTTCGTTTGGGTTTGTTTCCATAGCTGAATGGAAATGTAAATATATATACACACAAGTATGTATAAATACAGAGTGTTTTATATATATACCATATATATTTATAAAAAATACTATTAGTCAGCCCAAATGCAGGATTTTTCTTTTTTTTTTCTCATGAAACAGTCTCATTGAAAGTACTTCATTTTAAATCAGCAAGGTTCTTTTTTTCCCTTTGGATTTCATGTTGTTTCTGCCATAGGAACTGCTTTGGGGCTCAGAGGATGACATTCTTTGCCTCTTTGGTCTTCTCTCAGGGTTCAGTTTAGCATATTTAAATGATAACCTCTTTCAGACAAAAGTAATTTCTGACACACAACCAGTTTCAGTAAATGGGGTAAGAACTTGCCCTTCTCCCACCACTGGTGCTCTCTGCTCAAGCTGTAGTTTTTACATTTTACATTCACAACACTGATTTGATTAACAGGGATATATCATACCTCCCTCAACATGCACAGTCATGCGTGTCCCTTCACATGAAAAGGGAACATCTGTGGGTCTACTCTTGGTTTCTCAGCAAGAAATAAAAAACAAGGTTAAAGAAGGGAGAGAAATGAAGGTCAGGAGAAATGAAAAACTAAAATAATTTTAGCCATTTACTAAATCTATGTTTGCTTTCTGTCTCTGTGGAGGGCTAGATATGGCAGACCTGTTTTTATTAGGGTCTCTGTCTTAACTGCAATATAAGTAATATGAATCTTCTGGAAATTATGCTTCTGAAAGGATTTGTCAGCTTCTGTAAAATAAAACATTTTATCATTGGTGGCAAGAGCTATGAATTTAAGTGGTAAGCGCATTATGAAGTTCAAGTTCATCCTATAGTTATGGAATAGTAGGCTGTCAGGGTTGTGACTGTATGGACACTCAGTGCACTTAGGTGTTAATTCACTGGTGGTGCAGGAACCCCTCAGTTTGTCACCTCTATAGATGAGATAATGGATCAACCTGAGAAAAAGTGGCAACAATTAGAAGCAGCATTAACTCATGGCTGTAGAATCTTTCTGGGTGGGAATTTTGATCAGACCCACAGATTCCTCCAAGAAGCTCCTAGAAAAGCTGACCAGTACAACTTGTGTGCTTTGGTATAGTGACAAACATCCTGGGTGGTCAATCTGGCCATCCCAGAGATTCTGATGGGAGGTTCCTGATGCAGAAGTGACCAAACTGAACACAGATAAGACTCTTGTGGATGGTCAACAGGAAGTATTCCTGCAGAGGTCTTTCTAGAACAGTCTTTCATAAACAGTTGAGATATTAATGAGATGTTACATATGTAGTTTAAGATACTCAAGAACAATGGATGATGCATGTGCTGGAGTGGTCACAGGACCACAGCCCGGCTGGTATAGGAATTCAGCAGAACAACAATTGGGGGAGTCTTACCTGATCTAGCTGAAGATCACTGTAAGGACCCTTGCAATGGAGACTTGCATCATCCTCTGGAGAGCAACCAACTGTTCTGTTCAGGAGATTGAATTCCCATACAAGTGTTACCTGATGCAAAGATCCCAACAAATTAGGGTGGTTTTGGTTGGTTGGGTGGGTGGGGTTTTTAACAAACACTTTGCAGGTATAAATGTTTGTGAAATAATTAACAGGCATAAGATAACTGTCATAATATAAGCTGCATAATATAACTCCTGGTTCCCTTTCTGTTTTGCTTTTTTTTTTTCTTTAACTATAAAATTCAAATCTCTCTCTTTGTCATTTCTGTTCCTACACATGTGAGAGAGTATTCTTCTGCTCATATGCTTCAGACATATCCCTAATTACCAGAAATCGTTGTCTTTTAACCCTCTTTCTTTTTTCAAAAAATGATAATGAGGTGTAAACGCTAATGTATTAGCTCAAGCCATAACTATAATTTCATTTCCAACCACCAAATAACAGGAAATCTCCTACCTTAGAAAGCAGTCTCCAAAGTAGAGATGAAGAATCTCCTTGGTCCATGAGTTTGAAGCTAGAATAAAATTTATGTATTAGGTGACCAATATGGGCATGCAGACGAATGGGTAGACACTGTGCTCTCAGAAACTGCATTCGTCTTAGGATACTGAGATTTATTCCTCTGTTTCAAGCAGTTCTCCAGATCTTTGCCAGAAGTAGGCAAGGTAGGCTAGTTCTGCCTGCTACTGAAATACTGTTGGAGGCTGCAAAACTTGTCTATTTAGTCTGGAATGGCTTTTTAGTATCTTAAAATTCTTTACAAACAATTTGAATTTGAATCTGAATTGTGAAATGCTGTTTCGAATTAGATTAAATGTAAAGGGTCTAATTTACCAACTGTTAGTGCTATTGTTGAATATTACACATAGTTAACATAGCTTGTGAAATTATTTTAATACAAAACAAATACAAGCAACTTACTGTATATTACAAAGCGTAAAATCCAATTGTTGCCTTTTGATATTAGATGGATTTAGTACACTGGAAGTGGATATTCACTAATTGTTCTCTGCATTTGAATAATGAATTGGCATGAACCTTATTTAATTACAGTGTTTGCTTTTCTCAAGTAATTTTCCTTTTTCTTGTTATAAAGGAAAAGTACATTTGTAAAGTAATACACTCTAATTATAGGAGAAATCTGTTGACTGAAAAGGGCATTACACAGGAAACCTATTCATTTAAAAGGCTGATTTATTTAAATGTATTCAGCAGGGATATTGTCAAGAATGTTTAGTTTGTTTGGGGTTGTTGATTTTGTAGGCTATTTTACTTGGCTGGGTAAATCTAGAAGAAGAACATCTTAGAGGACAGATGGAAAAGGGACAGTGACAGTCCAGTGTTGGAATCTAGCTTTGCAGAACATGATCAAATTGAACTGAAGCCTTTACATTTCCAAAACACTAGGTAGTTGTTTTTATCTGGCATTTGACTAGGTTTTTCTTTATGTCATCACTCCTCAGTAAACTGAGAAATGGAGAAATTAAGGCCATATGTACATGATTCTTCATGACAACCTGCAAACATACCTTAAGTGATATATCTTTTTTGATATTATGTGTACACTTAGGTGCTCACCTGACACTTAGAAAAATTAATTTCTCTATTTCACCACTGAGAAGCAAGGAACTATGAAGTATTTTACATTTACTCAGTCACTGAGGTGAGCAGCTCCGGTGTCAACACAATTGGCAGCGGAGCGCTCTAGCGTGGTGTTCAGGGGGGTTTCCTGAACCGGGGGAACCTGAGAGCAGTCACATAGGAATTAGGGCTTGTCCCCACAAAAAGGTGGCAGGATCAATAGCCCAGCTGAAGTCATTTACGCCAATGAATGCAGCATGGGCAAGAAACAGGAGGTGTTGGAAGCCATTGTGCAGCAGGAAAACTATGACATAGTTGTCATCACAGAAACATGGTGGGGTGACTCACACAACTGGAGTGCTGCAATGGATGGCTATGAGCTCTTCAGAAGGAAGAGGCAAAGAAGGAGAGGCGGTGGGGTAGCCCTGTGTGTTAGAGAGTGTTTTGACTGTCTAGAGCTTGACGATGGTGATGAAAGGGTCAGGTGTTTATGGATAAGAATCAGGGGAAAAGGCAACAAGGCAGATATCATGGTGGGAATCTGTTATAGACCACCCAACCAGGATGAAGAAGCAGACAAAATATTCTCTAAGCAGCTGGGAGAAGTCTCACAATTGCTAGCCCTTGTTCTTGTGGGGGACTTCAACATACCAGATGTCTGCTGGAAATACAATACAGCAGAGCAGAAACAGTCTAGGAGGTTCCTGGAGTGTGTGGAAGATAGATAACTTCCTGACACAGGTGGTGAGTGAGCCAACTAGGGAAGGCACCCCGCTGGACCTGTTGTTTGTGAACAGAGAAGGACTTGTGGGTGATGTGATGGTCGGAGGCCGCCTTGGGCACAGCGATCACAAATTGATAGAGGTTTTGATTCTTGGAGAAGTAAGAAGGGGGGTCAGCAAAACTGCTACCTTGGACTTCCGGGGGGCAGACATTGGCCTGTTTAGGGGCTTGGTTGACAGAGTCCCTTGGGAGGCAGTCCTGAAGGGCAAAGGAGTCCAGGAAGGCTGGACATTCTTCAAGAAGGAAATCTTAAAGGTGCAGGAACAGGCCATCCCCATGTGCCAAAAAACGAGCTAGTGGGGGAGAAGACCAGCCTGGCTGAACAGAGAGCTTTGGCTGGAACTCAGGAAAAAAAGGAGAGTTTATGACCTTTGGAAGAAGGGGCAGGCAGCTCAGGAGGACTACAAGATGTCTTGAGGTTATCCAGGGACAAAATGAGAAGGGCCAAAGCCCAGCTAGAACTTAATCTGGCTACTACCGTGAAACACAATAAAAAATGTTTCTATAAATACATTAGTGACAAAATGAGGGCTAAGGAGAATCTCCATCCTTCACTGGATGTGCAGGGAAATATAGTGACAAAGACTGAGGAAAAGGCTGAGGTACTTAATGTCTTCTTTGTCTCAGTCTTTAATAGTAAGACCAGTTGTCCTCTGGGTACCCAGACCCCTGAGCTGGAAGACAGAGACGAAGAGTAGAATGAAGCCCCCATAATCCAAGGGGAAATGGTTAGTGACCTGCTACACCACGTAGACACACACAAGTCTACGGGGCCAGATGGGATCCACCCAAGGGTACTGAGGGAGCTGGCGGAAATGCTCACCAAGTCACTTTCAATCCTTTATCAACAGTCCTGGCTAACTGGGGAGGTCCCAGCTGACTGGTGGTTAGCAAATGTGATGCCCATCTAAAAGAAGGGCCGGAAGGAGGATCTGAGGAACTACAGGCCTGTCAGTCTGACGTCGGTGCCGGGGAAGATCATGGAGCGGCTCATCCTGACTGTGCTCACCAGGCAGGTGCAAGACAACCAGGTGATCAGGCCCAGTCAGCATGTGTTTAGGAAAGGCAAGTCCTGCTTGACTAACCTGGTCTCCTTCTATGACCAGGTGACCTGCTTAGTGGATGAGGGAAAGGCTGTGGATGTTGTTTACTTGGACTTTAGTAAAGCCTTTGACACCATTTCCCAGAGCATTCTCCTGGAGAAACTGGCTGCTCATGGTTTGGGCAGGTGTACTCTTTGCTGGGTAAAAAACTGGCTGGATGGCCAGGGCCCAAAGGGTGGTGATGAATGGAGTTAAATCCAGTTGGCGGCCAGTGACAAGTGGTGTTCCCTAGGGCTCAATATTGGGGCCAGTTCTGTTTAATAGCTTTATCAATAATCTGGAAGAGGGGATTGAGTGCACCCTCAGTAAGTTTGCAGACCACACCAAGTTGGGCAGNCCTGTACTCGGCACTGGTGAGGCCGCACCTCGAGTACTGTGTTCAGTTTTGGGCCCCTCGCTACAAGAAAGACATTGAGGTGCTGGAGTGTGTCCAGAGCAGAGCAATGAAGGTGGTGAAGGGTCTAGTGAACAAATCTTATGAGGAGCGGCTGCGGGAACTGGGATTGTTTAGCCTGGAGAAGAGGATGCTGAGGGGAGACCTTATCGCTCTCTATAACTACCTGAAAGGAGGTTGTAGTGAAGCAGGTCTTGGACTCTTCTCCCAAGAAACTAGTGATAGGATGAGAGGAAATGGCCTCAAGTTGCGCCAGAGGAGGATTAGGTTGGCTATTAGGAAAAATTCCTTCACTGAAGTGTTATCAAACACTGGAACAGGCTGCCCAGGGAAGTGGTTGAATGACCGTGCCTGGAGGTATTTAAAAGACGTGTAGATGTGGCACGTAGAGACACGGTTTGGTGGTGGACTTGGCAGTGCTAGGTTAACGGTTGGACTTGATGATCTTAAGGGTCTTTTCCAACCTAAATGATTCTATGATTCTACTTTCAGTACAATACATTCAGTTTAATGCCTCACTTCTAGTTTGGGGAGCACAACATAATAACATTTTCTATATAAGATTAGACAACGTACAACCTTATCAACTTCCCTGTCTCCAGCTTTTCAAATCTGGCACTCACAGGACTAGTTCAGTCTGGTAAAACTTTTCCTTCTCTTGAGGTTGCTAGTTGTAGGTTTTGGTAATATGCCTACCTCTCTGCTGGTAACTTGCTCAATGTAAAAAGGAATCTCATTGCTGAGTTCATCAGATACGTGCTGGAAGATAGTCTCATTTGGCAGGTGATGGGACATTTTTTTTTTTTCATCTGGGATCAATACAGCTGATATTCTTTGAAATATCACAGGAAAAAAACAATTCTTAAAGCAAATAATTGCTGAGTCTGCAATTATCAGCTTTATTTGCAGTTGTTTGCATTGGTTTCCTGACTGCCTCCTTTTCCATCATGCCTTGGCTTTCTTGATCTATTTTGCCTCTGATGACGTTGGCACAATGGAAGTCATACTTTTCTCTGGTGTCAGTACTATTAGCTTCTGTGTTGTCATCCATCTTTGCTATCAGAGTACCTTTAAATGGTAAGTCTTGAAGTGAAGATATGTCAAGCATTCATTTGCTCCCAAAATTTTCAGAAGTAGAAAAGGGCAAAAGCCAGAGATACAGTCTACTGTTACAGACAGAGAGGGTGTTGGAAAAGGAAATCAGTGCAGATGCATTTTTCAACTAGCATAGAAAAATCTGTCTACCTACAAACTAATGAGATTAAAATAACAGTAGACCAAAGGAATTAAATCGAAATGTTGTGAGAATCTTTACAAAGGAAACTTACATGTACTTTTACAATGGATATTACAAGCCCAGAGCAGCCATCATGCTTTGTCCAAGCTGGGATTGTCAGCTTCAGTATGAACTTTTGTTTTAATAAAGTTTTGTCTTAACCGGAAGTAAACTGGTATCTGTCCTCTTGATTCAAGAAACCCAGACAGCTGAGCACTTTGTAGCTGTTTAATGGGTCACAGCCACTGGTTTTCCCAACTGCTAGTTTTATGGCAGTGTTTTTCCTTAAAGTAGCATGTACCATGTTTGTTACTGAACTCGATTTGTTAGTATTGTAGTCTGAATCCCTGTTTCAGGCTATAACCTAGGAAATAGGGGACGACCTAAATAAATGTACAGAAGAAGATGCAATTAAAATAACGAATGTGGAAGGTTTGCAATCTTCAGACCATCCCAAAGGAAGACATTTCTTGACATTTCTCAGCTTACTGAACAGTGACGGATAAGCTGATTTAGCTGCAGCAGTTTATAATGGCATCATCTGACAGATGCCTGCCCGGCTGGGGTCCCTGCAGATGAGGATGCACAGCCCTTAGTTCACATTAGCTTAAACTGTCCCTGAGGTGGGTTTAATAATTGCTGTTATGTCCTGCTCTGCATCCTGTATGTGTGTGACAACTTTCAGAAGAAACAGTCCTGTGAGAGCAGTAATGTCTTTAAGTCACTGAAGGACCTGAGATTTGTAGCTTGGCATCTTTTTTCTATCTATCTGGCTCACTTTCCACCTTGGCAAGAGGATTTTTCAAATTAGGATGGATGTTCCCATTAAACAACAAGGTTTCAAAGTTAGTTGCCATTTAATAGAGTTTCATCAAAATGCTTCAGCTTAATGATATGGCCTCTTACTCATGTGTGGCATGGCCTGGACTGTGCCTGTTTGGCATTGCCTTGAATCGTGACTGTGTAGTGTTGTTCCTCCCATGCAATGGTATTCTCAAAGCACAGCACCTTTCTTCAGCACAGATATTCCTCCCAGAGAGCTGAGGCAGGAAGAGAAAGGAGATCTGGAAGTAATCTTGTCAGCCCTCTATGCACACATGTATATCATCCATATCTTACAGTAATTTGAAGAAAGTTTACATTTCGATGGACAGCAATGCTAGAGGAGATTTGACTTGTCTGTTGTGGTTGTACTCAGTGCTCCTGATTCTATGTGTCTACAGTGTAGAACATGTGGTCAGTTGTCCTATGCTTCCTTCAAAATTAGTGGGAAGAAGTGGCCACAGTTCAGTTCCTTGAGTTCGGATGTCAGCTTTATGATGAAAACAATCATTCCCCAGCAATGTGTTTTTCTTTATCAGTTCTCCATCTCTCAACAGAGGTGGTAGCTCAGAAATAAGTATCTAAGTTTGTGTATGTGAGTCCTTCTCTCAGAGCCCAGAATTTTCTTATTGTCTGCTTTTAGTGAAGATATTTGACAATCTTTCTCCTTATATGTTTTCTCTTAAAGTGGAAGGTATAAAGCTAGAACCTTTTTCTGTGAGAATTACACCAAGTTAGTCTTTATTCACTTAGTGCTTAATATTAGAAGACAGCACTCCTTTAAAGAGGGAGCAGAAGGAACAGCTTGTGTGGACTCAATATGATCCTACTTATGCGGAAAACTAACATATTACTTCAGAGGAATGCACCATTTGCTAGCCATACTTCTTCCATCCTAAAGCATCTCCTTTTCCAAAATGAGGATCCAGACTGAATTTTATAGAGTATGGCTAAAATGGTGGCAAAAGCTCTGCTCTTTCTCTTGATTCCAGAGGACCCTAGAGCTCTGAAATGGTTAATCAGGAGGCAACTTGTCTCTGTTGGTAAAGAAATAACCTAGTTCCTCATACATACACTCTTGCTATTCATGCTTTAAAAAAACCCCACAGTGACATCAATCCTAGACTTGTCTTTAGAGTAAATAAACAAATTTAGGTTGGCATTTAAAATCTTCAGGTGACAGACTGTAGGGCAATGACTCCAGGTGCCTGTTGCTTTTGCATGGCAGTGTCTCTGAAACTAATTAGTTTGGGACTTAACATTAAAGGATCTTCAGAAATATCTGACCTTTTGAGGATTTTTGGATTCATACTAATCTGTTTCCTGAAATCCTGAGTAAATCTGTAGGGTTAATTGACAGAAATGTTTGAAAGAGGACACAAAGCAGGTTCATTCTTCTTATTCCTGTGTCTGCAAAAGAGAAAGTAAAATTGAAGTCTTTCTCAAGAAAAGCAGATACATTTCAAGCTCTCCGGTATAGGTAACAGTGCTGTCAAAAAAGAGAAGTCCTGGGAGCATCCCTGAGAGCATTGCCAGCAGTTTGAGGGAGGCGATCCTTCCCCTCTCTTCAGCACTGGTGAGACACATCTGGAGCACTGTGTCCAGTTCTGTGCTCTCCAGTACAGGAGATGTATGGTCTTACTGGAGCCAGTCCAGCAAAACACACCAACATATTCAGGGGCTGGAGCACATGATATAAAAGGAGAGGCCAAGAAAACTGGTCTTGTTCAGTCTGGAGAAGAGAAGATTCAGGGGGAATGTTACTGCTATTTACAACCACCTGATTAAAGAACAAAGAGAAGAGGAAACCATGTTCTTCTTGACAGTGCATGGCAATAGGATGAGAGGCAACACACACAAGTTGAAACCTGGGAAATTCTGACTTGATAAGAGGAAAAAAATAATGTGAAGGTGCTAAAACACTGGAACACATTGCCCAGAGAGGTGGTGGAATCTACCTCTTCAGAGATGTTCAAGACTCAGCAGGACACAACACTGAGAAACTCGATCTGATTAGACCGGTTTCAAGCAGGCAGTTGGACCAGATGATCTCCAGAGGTCCCTTCCAGCCTAAATTATTCTAAATTTGTTCAGTAATGATCAAGTTATGATGCTAACATGCAATGTTCAATGAACTGGTTTTATTTTTTTTTGTAATGGTTCTTTCCCCATTCTATGTTTTCCCACCGTGTAAATCTTTGCAAAGTATCCTCTCCTAAACCCTGTGCTTCAGTAAGTTGAACTATCTGGTCTCTAAGAATTGTTATTAATTCAGCTGAGGTCAAATTTGAAAAAGCACCATAAGAGAAGTAGGCAAACACTAAAGAATTTAAAACAGAGCTAATTGGTAAAGATTTTCAACATCTTTAATTCACACATTTTTTGAGCCCACCTGCAGTTGCATTTTCCTATTACTTTTTATTTTTAGTTTTAAACAATAATCTATGCAAACAAAGGCTGCAAATAGACCTATAAAAGTGTAGTCTTGCACAACAATACCATGTTATAGTATTGATGTGAACTATGAAATTTTCTCACATTTTTCCTTCTGCCCATCAGTGTAGCATTTATATGCCAGAGTAATTTTTGCCTAAAAAAATCATCAATGCATTATAAAAGAGGACATTTTTTCATGACGTTTTATATCAATCCACTTCCAATTTTCTATTGTTTCCAGCTGCACTTCTTTGTGCTCCCTTTTTCTGTATTCCATGGTGGGAGTGAAATAGATTCATGCTGAGGATGGAGGTTTTGAAACTTTCCAAGAACAACCAACTCCATCAATTACCATCAGGCATTTCTCTGTGGGTCAAGCAGTTCCCTTTGTGTCTGCCACAGAATGCAAGTTAACATCTTGAAGATTTGCATGAGAAAGCTGAGGGAAACATCCCAGCTCAAGCTAAGAGGCATGAAATACAGGCTTTAGGGAAGTCAAAAGGAGAAAAATACAGGAGATGCACTGGTGTGTGGTTGGTGAGTCTTCACTGTTGCTTCTGGAGATGCATAGCTATTGGGACTGTCACTGGCCGAAAAGGCAATCAGTACCTAGTTGGGATGTAGGAATTGTATTCTTACCCCATCAATGACTAAGTTGCAAATTATTCATGTTTCTCCATAGCCATGCAACCATGAGAGTCCTATCCTGGTGCCTTTCTGCAGCCCATATTCTGTAAAAAGCAGATCTAGATGTATTCTCAATTTACCTGATGTTTCATAGAGCTCAAGGACAGAGCACCTAGGTGGCTTCCTCACTTCTCTGTTTCCATAACTCTTTCTTCTCCTGCAAAACAGATAACTTACTCCTGTTTGGGGGAACAACCACCAGATATAATCATTGATTGCAAGTGCTCACACACTTTTCTAC
This sequence comes from Fregata magnificens, assembly GCA_013389945.1. NCBI lineage: Eukaryota > Metazoa > Chordata > Aves > Suliformes > Fregatidae > Fregata > Fregata magnificens. The sequence continues at coordinate 14,161 of WAAD01004850.1, forward strand.
TGCATCATTGGATAAAAATTGTAAAATGCATACAGAGAACACAGAAATACGAGCTGTTACTGATAGTTGTCATACTACTCCTTGCAACTCTCCAAGAACTCCTAGGCACAAAAACACAGTTTAATAAATAGTTCTATTTTTAATCTGAGCAGGGCAAATTTCAAATATGAGTAATTTGTAGAAGCGGTGGGTTTTTGACAGAAGTGAAAACTTTTAATTTATGGCACCCTAATGCAAACTCAGCTTATTATCTCAGTGTAAATGTGTTGTTTGGGAAATTTTTGTATTAAACATGCTGTGATCTGTCCAATTACATCTCTTCCCACAAGAGATATACTAATCCAGATATTGACCCTGGAGTACAGAGTGGCTCATATTTGTTGACAGGATAGCAATGCCATCTGCATTTTTTTCATTAATATGCATAACAAAGCATACCATGATAACATCAAGCTACAACCTTTGAAGAGGGGATAAGATGATATGAGGAAAAAGGCAGGGAATGCAACCATCTTTATAGTCCTTTCCGCCCCTCCTCTTATAGCAGAGAGGGTGTGTTTTGCACAGCACTATCTATGTTGTGGGGAGATATTGGCTCCACAGTGGGACATGTGAAGGCCAGATATGTACTCCTCTGTTGGGCTGTTTGGATGGAGGGTCTTTGTACATGTGACAGCATTGCAGAGACCTAATAGTTTTGATATGGTTTGGGCAAAATGTACATTAGAATGAGATACTATTATGATTACACATCTAGCTAGTTAGGTGGCTAGGAGGTAAGGATGGTTAAAATCTCTCTTTGTTGTCAACTGCTTGATTAGAAATGAAAGGCTGCTCACAACTGGATTTTTGTGGAAACCTCTAGGACAAATGGAGACCATGAATTTTAATCTCTGTATTTTATTTTCTTGATACTTTTGTTACACAGGGCAGCTTTTATGTCCCATCTGAAAATTGCATGCAGCATGCATACAAATGGCATAAGGACCTCTGTCTTCTGCTCTTGAGTGCTCAAAGAGGACTTCACATGTACTACACCCTCATAATGAAGGAGATTCCTGATTTACCACAACTGAAGTTGGGTAAGTGAACAGGTATTTAAAATCACTGAATATTTTACAGTGCTGCATTTTCAATACCCATTTTAGTATCAAAATTCTTGGGCTGTTCAGAAATTTTAGAGGATTTTTATCCCTGTTTTCTGATTAGTGTTGATTTTGGCACACTGTTAAAGACGACTGCCTTCTCAGCTTATGCAAATCCTTTTATAGGATGTGGCCTGACGTGTCGAGGGGTACAATGTTTTGATAAATTTCTCAAAATACTTGCCTTTCAGTGAGTTTTGGCCTCAGTTGCTTTTTGAAGACTTGAACTTCCAGTTCTGAATTGCCATGAAATCTGGGGAAGACTCTAGAATATTTTTTTCTCTTGAGCAAACATTTTTTTAAAACTAAAAAGAAAAATCTGAAAGGTGATATGAGTGTTTTGAAACATACGATTTGCAATGTATTTCTTCCCTGCCAATTGCATAATTACAACTTGCTCTTTAAAATGATTCTGCTTTTCTTCCTAATTCAATTGTTAATAGATTTTCTGGTTTTGGCAGAAGCTTTTTTAGGCTGATCAGGCCTGTTAGGTCCAATGTGCAAGGGCTGGCTGGCTGGATTTGTGGGATGGAGCGCTGTAATTTGTGTTTAGTCATGTTTATAATGACAGCATGAGCTCCTGTGAAAATGAGGCGCATCCCTGACTAATTCCTGCTCTCCCACCTGTTTCTTTGGATTCAAGGAGTGTGGCTCATGATTTCACATCTGTGGTTTTGTGTCTTTGTATTTCTGTATACAGGGTTTGAAGTTATCAGTTTGTTATGTTGTAGAGATAATTATATTAGGAGAGTCAATTGCATTGGCCAGCAGATTTAAAAAGGGAGCAAAAAACATTTCCCAGTTTCACTGTATAGTGCTTGTATACAAGAACTATCAAACATAATACATTATGCTTTACAGACTTATGGGCTTGATAGCTCCTATTTTACACTTGATGTCTTGTTCCCCAACATATATTTCCCTTCAAGATAGCCTAAAACTCATATGGTGGGAAGACCACATACTGTGTTATTCAATCCACCTACAAGAAAAAAAAAAATTACAGCATTTTTATTTGCAACTTATGAGCTCTCAGACAGAATCCAACATGCAACAAAACTCATGCTTCAGGCATCTTGATTATCAGGCACATATAATAGATGATCTGTGTCTCACCTGGACAGGCTTATAGGTTGGGAGAAGGCAGAGTTATGTATGGTTGGTTGACCAAAACTTGAGAACTACCCCAGAGAACATATTGGCTTTCTAAATAGATTAGCTTGGTTTTCAAATGACTACTGATACTGAAGAAGGCACTTAATTTGCAAATGTACTTGTTGTAATGCATGCAAATTTGCTAAATGCAAATACCCTTTTTAGCCTCTTGAGCAGAGTGCTATTTGCATCATTTTATTCACAGTCTGAAAATCTACTGAAGATTTAGTTTTAAGCCTAATCATCTGAAGCCTGTTGCAAAACTTAGCAAAATCATGGGGTGTAAGATTCACCCAGTATGATGAATACGAAACAAATTTTTATATCTGTCTCCTTACAATCACTGGGGAGAAACAGGTCCTTTTAAGACAATAAAATATATCTGAAAAGTAGTTCTTTCTACCTTGGAATGGCATGAACTGCACCTTGTACTTGCTCATTTTTCTCCACTGACCAGAGGGAAAATGTAAATGATTTATTCAGTTGTAAACATCTATATTGGTCAGATTAATCTCGTCATAGGTTTCTAAGGATAGTTAAGGTAAATCGAAGACTCTAAATCTCTGCAGACATTCTTAATTCTTTTTTCTAGCTCCCTGAGTAGTATATATAAAAAAATAATAGCCCAGTTTAGACATCAAAAGTGGGAATGATTGTTTCCCAAATTTCACCAGCTGAGGATGGTTCTTTTCAAGGTGGTACCCATCTCAGTCTGTCCTTTCCGTTCCTTAGTACTATTTAAGAAGAGTAGTTTGGGGATTGGGGAGGAGATTGACCTGTTGGTTGTTCTGTTTTGTTTCTTTACGGATACAATTAGAAAGTTCCACATTGCAAAACGAAGCTGCTAAAGTTGGAGAGTTGACTTATGTCCTCCTTTGCCTTATAGTGTGTGGTGCATTTAAAGTGGAGTGTCCCTGTGCTGGATTCTCTCAGGACTACATCAAAGCACTGCTGCTTGCTATAGGAGTGGAGAGGTACTTCACACTCTACAAGGCAGTACAGAGATGCCCAATCTTTTACTAGTCAGATAGCTGGTATTGCTTACACAGTCCTGTGTAGCACAATAGGGAGAACGATTTCTTGCACATCATTTGCTCAGGCTTTGCAATGGTGAGACTTTGCATTCAGTTCTGGAGTTGGCTATAAATACCAAAGGCTAATAAGAAAACTTCTAGTAAAAGAGAGAGTAGACAACAAAAAGCCAAATTCTGTTGTCTTTGTCCTGACAACAACATTCCAGAACTTCTACACATTTAGTGGTCCAGGTTACACGAGCAGAAGTTGTACCTGCAGCCACACCAGTACAAGGCGGGTTGTGGAGTGCCCATATCCAAATAGGAACTTGTCTGTCAGGGAAGAATATCAAATGACCTATTCCTCACATGAATAAAGACCAGAGCATTAACATTTCACATTTACTGTTCTTAAACCTGATTTCTTTCTTTGTGTTTTTTCCCTAGAGGAGCTATCTGTGGAAGAGACGTTATCTCAGCTTTGTACGGAGCTGCAGGTATTTTCTTCAACAGAATCTGCCCATATGTTTTTCAAGTCCATTTTTCAAGAGCACTGAGATAGCCCAGTCACATATCAGAGCGGGACGAAAGGGAGTTTGGTGCCTTCAGAAAGTTTGTTGAATGTTTCTGTTCCACCAACAATTTCACATAATTTTGATTATTCACTTACAAAATGTTTCTGTCACTTTTAACAAGTCACCACCTGGATTGCTTTAACATCCTTCAGTGAGCCTAGCCCTGAGTATCAGAGTATGCAGAAAAAAATTATTTGGGGGTAGGTTGCAATTACAGCTTTTATGCTGACAGGAGAAAAGATACTTTGGCAGGTTGTACAACCATATCTCTTCAAATAAAAATGCCTAAATGTGTAGGGAGGCTCATGGGAAGAAAAAAGTGATTTTGGCACAGAAGTGACTGAACTACTCCCTTGAACTTACTTCTGCCATGTTTATTTCAAGTGAGACACAGATAAGTCGTCAAGGGTGCCAGGAAGAAATGCAACCATCAGCTGATCACTGGGGAAAATGCTTTATAGTCAGAAATTTAATAGATATGATTTGCTCAGTTTATTAGTAGGAGGGATAACATAGGGAAGAATGACAAAATAACAATTAACGGAGGGAAGCTGAAGCCAAACCAAACTGGAAGTACATTGACACTCCAATTACAAATGGTGGGCTATTGTTTGTCAGCCATGGGCGAAATATGTTTGAAATGGTAAATTTCTTAATTTTAAGTCATGACCTGGATACTTTGCAAGAAACCTGATTTCATATAAATTTGATTTAGAGAAACATAATTTATTGAGCTCAGCTCTACTAGATTTGGAAGCTATAGGAGGTAGACAACACAATCTAGAGTCTCCTTTGGACTTTTCTATGAGTCTGGGAAAGTCCAAATTGGCTTGGCATACATCAGAAAATGCCAGCATTAATTTATCTGTATTTTCTAATTCCTGTCCAATTCCTGTTCTCCCAAAAAGCTTATTGACTTGTTTTGCATGGCAATATTAATAAAGCCAGACTGCTTTGACTGTTGTTTGAAAGCTGCTGGGAACAGAGTAGCAACAGATAAGTGAACACAACAGCTGGAACAGCTAGTTCTCTGGGGTGTTATAAAAACTTTGGTTTTCCTATACAGCATGATAACATTTTGCATTAGCATCCTGGGATGATAGCATTCTATCCATCTGTGCATAATTTGATGATAAAGACAGAGAATTTGCAGAGACGCTCAAGACATAAATGTTGAGATCTTGTACAACATTGGTGGGACATAGGCACAGCATTGACCATCACAGCAGTGTAAGTGCTGAAGTAATAGAATCATAGAATCATTGAGGTTGGAAAAGACGCTTAAGATCACCAAGGCCTACCATAAACCTAACACTGCCAAGTCCACCACTAAACCGGGTCCCTAGGCGTCACATCTACATGTCCTTTAAATACCTCCAGGCATGGTGACTCCACCAGTTCCCTGGGAAGCCTGTTCCAATGCTTGACAACCCTTTTGGTGAAGAAATTTTTCCTAATAGTGAATCTAATCCTCCTCTAGCGCAACTTGAGGCCATTTCCTCTCATCCTATCGCTTGCTACTTGGGAGAAGAGACTGACACACA
>WAAD01004850.1:20193-53400 GCA_013389945.1 Fregata magnificens
TTCCTTTCTTCCTTCCTTCCTCCCTTCCTTCCTTCCTTCCTTCCTTCCTTCCTTCCTTCCTTCCTTCCTTCCTCTCTAATATGTTCAAAAGTTTAAGAAGCAATAAACTATACACCTATTCCTAGTATGGGTTGCATTAATAATGCATCTTCTTTGAAGACTGTGCTTTCAGTTTATGATGTAGGAGGCAGCTTACTGACTTAATTTAAAAAAAACCCCCAAAACTGACATACAGCATATAAAATTCAGTGCAGTAAATAAAGTAGTGCCCTGACTCTGCAAAGAGAAATATTTGGGCAGGATCTTTTGTCTACTAGTATCGCCCTGATTTTTCTGGCACCAGAATGGGTACTGGAGCTTGTGTCATTTTGGACAAGTTGTTAAAACATAATAACACCCAAACAATGTAAATTCAGTGACAATATCTGTGTTATCCACACACGCGTTTTCTCTGTTTCTCTCTCTCTCACACAGACAATTTGCTTTTAATCATCGCTTAGTTTGCAGTGTCACCAATCTGGAAACTACCTGCATAATAAAACGTGAAAAATAAGCAGGCTTTCAGCTAGGCTGCAGTCCTAACGAAAAAAAAAGACCTGGCCACGGACTGATAAGCAATTCCTCTGGTATTATTTCTGGAGTATTTCTGGTAGTATTACCTGTTTCATGGAAGCAGGTAGGGACCTTAGGAATAGATGAAGGCTCAGTTCTGTACTCTGTGCCAAAACATGGAGGTAAAATGCAATATCTGTCTCTTGTTAAAGAAATTGTGAAACCAGGGAGATTGATATGCAGAGACTTTGCTGCTGACATGCACTTCCTGGGCTGCACAGGTTTAGTGCAGAATTGCAGCCTAGAGCTGGAGGGCACGAAGGGCCCCAGCATGTCCTAGCATGGGAGAGAAGCAACAGCAGACTCTGGGATGTCTGTTTTCATCATGTGTTGAGTACACAGTGTTTTGGTTTTGGGTTTGTTGTTCATTCCCCTCCACCCCCTCCGCCAAATCACCCATCTGGTATCCTAGTGTGACATGGATGAGAAGGCTTCTTTTGCTATCAGAAAGGAGATGACGGGCCATAGTTTATTATTTCAGAGCATTCAGCACCATCTGGTGGTTAATTTGGAACCACTTTAATTTTTTTCCCAATTACTACATCTGCAGTAAAGTGTCTGCAAAAATTGAGGCTGTTCCCACTTCTTGCTCTCCAGTTGTGTAGCTGAGAGCCTTTGTGCTAAATATGTGGCTTTTAAAGAATAAAAGCAAAAGTCTCACCAGTCTTATTTGGGGTAAAATAACTGAAAATAATAGCTTTAATAATAATTCTAAATCAAGAGGAATTTTTTGTTGTTGTTCTTAAAAGGACTTAATCTAACATATGAACTGACTTTCCTTCATGACACTGTCTTGATCTCAAAAGGTCCTTTCTCTCCTCCAGCTGCTGAGCAATCCAGAGAAGATAGCAGAACAGATAAGCAAGGACCTCGCCTGGCTTTGCTCACACCTCCTGGCCCTGTGGACCCAGTTCCTGGAGGTGGCAACGCTCCATCCAGAAGTCACAGCTTATCTGACTCAGGAACATCACATGCTAAGGGTAATGTTAAGAAGTTAAAAGCAAGTTCAGTAATGGTAACCTCCTCACAGACTTTAATGATTTATCTGGATATATATTTCCAATACTATTCTGCCCATATGAGCAGAATATGAAATGGGGTGAGCAGGACAAGACCTGAAGACGAGGTGAAGCCCAGGATTTGAAATTACAGATTTCAATTTCTGGAATGAAGGCTGTTGCTTTTATGGGACCCAGGATCCTGTGTAAAATGAGTGCACTTTGAACACCAGAATCAGACATGGAACAGGAGGTGGGTGGGAAGAGGTAGATATCGCCTGTACTTGCTAGATATCCATAAATCATAAACATTTGTATTAAAAAGTACAAGCATCACAATGACAAATAACCAAAAAGATGATTTTATCTCAACTTCTTTCACAAAACTACCATGAGGAATATAGATTTCTTCTCTTCACTATGTCACATAAATATATATAGCTAGTTCTTGCCTTTCTCCTAGTGAGGTGCACACAACAAAATATTAATATTGTTCATGTGGAAATTGCTTCCTGTATTTGATAATAAAGAAGGCACAAAAGCACTGGTCTTTTGAGCTAACTTTGTCAGGTCTGCTTATCTGATTAGTTCAGCAAGTGCTGTGTCTTCCATTAGGACATTTTTGGCTATTGACCAGCCATCAGTTCAGCACGTCACCTGAGCTGAACTCATGGTCTGATCTAATCATTAGAGTTGGGACATGGAGAAAAGGGTAGGATTTGCCTTGCTTAGCTTTATGAGTGTACAGTGTAGGTATTGACATCTCAGCTTATGTTCTGATTCCTGTCAAAGTCAGTGGAGGTCCAGTTACTCTCCAGAGAGACCAGAACAGCTGTCTGGTTGCTCTCCCCAAAAGCATGGTTGAGCTTGCAAAAAGGAAGCATAAAATTCAGGAAGAGGTGACTGAGTGACTGATGCTGAGACTCCCCTGGTTAGTTTGACTAGGTCTCCCTTGACTCTGAGAGGACCTGGGTGGCTTTCAGCCAAAGGACCCAACTGTGTATTCTCCCAGCTCCAGCAAGGTGAATCCCAGCCTGTGGTTTGTTCCAGCCTCGACTAATGCCAACTGCCTGCTTGACCTTTGGCAAATTACATACCTTTGTGTGCTTCAGTTCGTCCCTATATAAACTGTGTCTAATGATACTTTCCCAGCTCTGGAAAACAGGTTGAGAGCCCCAGACGAAAAGTCATATTATTAAGATACAGTCTTTTTGAAGGGATGCTGGTCCTTTTTCTTAGAAAGGCCGTTTGTTAAAGCACAGCTGGGATTTAGGGAGATGCCGAGATGCTATGACATATGCTTTTCACTGCCATTTTCTGACACTGTAACAGAGGTCACTTTCACAAATAGTATTAGTAATGTATGGACTACAGTTTAACAGCTTAGTACATTTGATTGCATATTATGCTTGATTCATTTAAACTCAAAGCTTATTCCAGGGCAGATAGCAGTACCGAATTTTTTATAACTTATTTCACACTCTGTGCTCTGCCAGCCACTTCAGATCTGTGGCTCTTTTGTAATTGATTATCCAACACTGAACAGATCTAATGTCCATGAAGAGATCTGAAGAGCTCTCATTTGTAAGTATCATGACATAGGCAGATGTGTTTCTACTATGACAGGGCTTAGTCTCCTCTGGGCTGATATATAAGACTTCCTTTATTCTCTTGGGAGTCACTGTGGATGTTCCCATAGAAGAGGTGATCAACTATGAATTGTTCTAATTTAGTAACTCACTCCACTGCTGCTATATGGTTTCCACGGTGGGAAAAGAAGAAATCTTCCTCACTTTAAGAATACAGGGGAAAGTGGTAAATTTGACAGCTTTTAGAAAAGTAGTCACAAGATGCATGTAAGAAAATCTTGATTTACTATCAAGGGACACTTCTTACCTCCCAGCAAAATACGCAACAACACCAGCTGCTTTGTGCTGGACTGGGAAAGTGAAACAGAACTGAGCTCTTTGGTATTTTTCTGTCACCAGAGTGGTGCAATGCAGATGGAGCATACTAAGGAATCTGATCCTGACAGTCACTGCTCTGTTATTAGCCTGATTGTACCTGGCACCTTTTGGCAGGTCTTAGGTTTAACTTGTGTGTCTCTCCCTCAGGTGAGGAGATTCTCAGAAGCCTTCTTCTACACCGAGCACCAGAAACTCGCTGTGCTCATGTTCCAGGAAGGCCTGTAAGTAACCCTTTAGCCCTCCCCTGTCACTGGAACGACTGAAAATGTAGTTTAAAACATTTTGCAATCAAGGCTGAGGTCTTTTTCTGCTGGATATGGAGGAGTTTGATTTGAGAGAATTCACTGGGTCTGTTCTAGCTCCATATTGTAAAACCATTGAAATCAGTGTCAAAAGTAAGTGGCTCTGATCAGGGCCCGGAAATGATTAATTTCAAGATTCCTATATTCTAGGGATACGATGCAGGAGATCCTCTTTCCCCACCTGTCTTCTCAGTCACAGTTGGGTGCATTTCTCTTCAGAGCATATCTCCACCACCACCAGTCTCAGGGCAGGCAGAAATATTTTTTTATATCTTTCTTCAGTTAACTTCCTAAACCCACTACACCAGAGCCAGTACTGGTACTTTTAATGGGAAATAACTGCTGACAAGCAACAAAAGCTTAACATTTAAAATTTCCTTTTTACTCTCCCTAATATACATTTTTGGGGGTAGGCAGTCATGGATTTATTTTGGTGCTTAGTCCAGCCCTACTTTCTGTAGCAGAAAGGATCTTTAAATGCAGAATGGAGCATTAAATAGCCAATGCAAAGCTGTGGATGTTCACTAGATGCAGCAGTGGAGGATGGGAATGACAAATACCACCACATTAGCTGGAGGAACCATGGGAGTGATGTGAGCTCAGGGCTGATAATTAATTGACCAAGAATCAACAGTGCAAAACAGTGTGGGAAAACAAACGTTGCACTGGGCTGCATTCATAAAAATATGCTGTAAAACATTGTCAAGTTAAGTATTTCCTTCTGCTTGACACTTCTTGCTTGGAACCAAGCTGGGCACTAAAAGGAGCCAGTTTTAAAGCTACACCAGGGCAAATCCTGCCTTCAGTTTTAGCCAATGATCCAAAGTAGAACACCTGGATACTACTCAGGACCTGACCCCTGAAGGCAAAGGTCAACAAAAGAAAGATGCTCAGATTTGAATTTCTGAGTAATGAGAGATGTCTGGACTATTTGTCCACTGAAACAGCCTGTCACCATAGGGGGACCACAGCATTACCAGTGTGCAAACCCCTCCTTCAGAAGGGGCTTAATGGCCATGACATCAGGTCCTGTCACGATGATGAGGCTTAAGTGAGACATCTGTTTCTGACCCAGTGCAAACAAGAAAATTACTTTCTCAGAGCTGTCACTAGGGACTTTAGGGCTGGTTCAGTGTTGATGGAAAGGGCCATGACTTCATTAGTGGATGGGTTGTACAAGGCTACCTTGTTCTGCCAAGTTAGAACAGCACCATGGCTGCAGGAACCCAGCTGTGCTCACTTTGTCCTCCCATGTCAGGTATTAAGTGAGCTATATACAAGGAAAACCCTATGTCAAAATCCTGGGGTGAGGGCACAGACACTCATGGCCCCATTCAAGCAAACATAACCCTGCCCAGGGGGAAACCTAATTGCATGAAGTGCTTTTATTTCTCCAGGCAGCCACAGAACTAGCACATTTCCTACAGATAAACATAATTTTTCCTCAGTGGTTATCAAGGAGACTGAGTGAAAAAAGTAAAATAGTTTACGAACGTTAACAGTTGGTCTATGTAGTAATTTTGGTCTATACAGGCCTCATGGCAGAGTCATGTTTTCTTTTTGATTTTTGCTAGATGGTGTAGTTGGAAGAACAAAGTCTTGGCTACCAGAGTATTATTGATGTTGGGGGTGGCACTAGGGAGTGTTAATTGGGTTCACAGAGTCTCCAGGTGAGATCAGCTCTCAGCATGCCAGGTGATGTACAACCACCTCAAAGAGTAACAGTTTTTTCCCCCAGTTCTTTCTTCCTTCTTGCCAGACAAGAGCTTTTTTTTGCCTCCCATGCTGTTGTTGTGAGTTCTGTGTGAGGTCGTGCGCCTACATGCCTGGCAGCATTTGACTGCTTAGACAGAAGAGGACACACCATTTTCAATAGGTTGGGTATCACACAGGGTGGGAGCCTCTAGCAGGTGAAATATCCTCCCAGTATTTTACAGAAAAAATATTTTTTCTCACACCTTTCAATATCAATGATTCATCTTTTGTGCCAGAGATTGGTCTCGAAGCAAGTTTAGTTTTTTACTTTTACATGTGGTCTTTACTAAAATGCTGATGCTATTAATAAATACGTCAGTGAGAACATTATTATGGTGCTAAGAGTTAACTCTAAACACCCAGGTGTTGCTGCAGGCAAGAATGAGTAGTTAGCTGCTTGCAACTCCTGCCTGAGTCATGTTTTAGCAACCAATGACTTGTTTATCTTTGAGAAAAGAATAACTGGCCTACAGGTAAGAGCAAATGATAGACAGCAACAATTTTGTTCTGAAGTTGAATCTGGTCTGAACAAGTTATTTGTGTCTGGACATAGGAATCTTCCATGCTGGCATGAATTGCAAACCTGCGGTCTGAGTTTTGCTTCATAATGTGTAAAGTGAGTTTTTTCCAGTTAACTGCCACATGATGATTACCTGCCTTTTGCCACTGACAATCTGAAATATTGCCATTGTGCTGTCCTATGGGATCTGTGCAGAACTGCTTTCAGCTGACCATCTATGAAAATCTTGTTGCCTTCCTCTTTATTCCTTATGATAAACAGACTAATTCATCAAAGAGTCAACACAAATAAACAAACTTTGTATTTGATGTTTTCTCATTTTTTGAGGAAGATGCTTACATAGGAAACCTCATCAGAACTAAAAAATGTTGTATTTATTATAGCTGAACCCACATTTGTGTGCCAATTTAATGTCGCATTCACTGTTGAAAGTCAGGTAGCATTTTACGTGGCCCAAAAGACGGAAACAGGCAGTTATTCTAGTTCTGCCAACAGGCAGTGGCTGAATTGATGTATCTTAGCTCTTCCGGATGCATACGTATGTGAGATATCGCAGTGCTCTGAGGACTGGTATAAGTGAGATAGAGGGCCTGCCATGCATCCTTCTTGGCCTTGTTCCTCCCTGTACTGCTCAACCAAATTTTTGATTATTACTTCCTGCATCTGGGTTTTGAAACCTTTGCCACAGCCGGAGAGACAGACCTCTTTTCCTGACTGGAAAGCCAGCTGCGGGATCTGGTCTCAGCCAGCTGCAGTGACCCTGGGAGGACAGCAATGTAGGTATCTTTAACTGAGAGATAGAAATCAACTCATGGGAAACCTCCTGGGAGCACTGGGTACCCCCTCATCATGCAGTACTGCCTCCTCTCCTTTTAAGCACATTGCCTCTGTCCTCTGCCTACACATCCAGCTTTGCTGCCGGGCTTGCAGGAGTGGTGGAGAAACAGCACGGTAACTACTCAAACACTCAATTTCTTTTGTACTTTGCTGCCAGGATCCAAAGTCATGGACAGATTTCTACAGAAATTCGTAATTCGGAGTACTTTACCAGCATGCCCCCGCTTCCAGCAGAATGCCTTGACATAGATGGGGACTGGAACACGCTCCCAGTTATCTTTGAAGATAGGTACATGGATATGCCTTGCAAAGGTGAGTGAAACACCATAAGGTACAGCTTCATGACACAGCTTGAGCTGAGGGAGGTTCACTTCCCCAGCCCAAGGTAAGCGATCTCACATCCCTTGGGCTGACTCTGGCTTAGATCAGAGTGTGGTCCACTATGTAATATAGCTGAATTCTTCTGTTTTCCCTAGTATTTCCTAGTAGTTCCCTAAAACTAGAGTATTTCATGTAGCTTCATACTTTTCATCTTCAACGTAAGCTGTTTAGTTACAAGAGCTGGAGGCAAAATCTAAAAAGAAAACAAAATATTTTGGATTTTTGTTACAGTACAAATTTAAAGGAAAAACAACACTGTGAATTTCATCCCCAGTGTGACATCTAGTGGTAAGAAAACTCAGAACAAAAAGCACAATTTCAGCATAAAGCCCAACAGTGTCCCTGAAAGGCAGCGTTACTTTCAAAAAAAAAATTTTCCCCTTGAGTACCCAAATCAAATTTTTATTTAAGAAATGATTTAGTTCCACACATTTGTAGTAAAACCTCATAGCCCTTGGTTCCCTTTTCTTTTTACTCAGGTATTAAGATTAGCAAGGAAGCAGTATGTATTAATATTACAGGTGACCACAGTCTAGTAAATATGGCCTGTGGTCCAAAATTTCCACTCTTCTAGAGTTATCCAGCTGCCTGAATTTTGACAATGCTTATTACAGATATTTAAACTATTAAACTGAGTATTATACTGACTCACAAGCAAGAGCTATACTATGAACAATGTCGTATGACAGCAGGAATACAAAGAAGTGTCAGCTTTGTTTCACTTACTTATGCTGTAAAAACTAGCAGTTTAGATAGATACAATTATACTGAGGAAAGTATATTTTATTGATATTGTCTTCTTTGGCCTAACTGTAACTGTTTAGTGAGTATAATCCTAGTTACATACACTCTAGCATTTGCATTTGTAGTACACCTCTAATGTATGTATAGTTTATATAATATCAATATACATACTTTTTTAGGCCTTACAATCACTTTTCCAAGTCCCACATCACCCTGGCATAATTTGTTGTGTTCTTGCAGGTACTACTTCTTTTCTTTCTTTCTTTCTTTCTTTCTTTCTTTCAGATCAGAATTTGGAAGATTTCCCAGATTTTGAGGTTCCTGCAAATACTCAAATGGATGTAATAGATGATAATGAAGATTTTGCATCAAATGATGCCACTGCAGTAATGAAAGGAGACTTTGGGAAAGGTACTCTGCTAATACACACAGATAGGATAAATGGGAATCCCTCCTGCATATACAGTGGTACTGAAGATGCTGCTTATACAGCTAAGGGTTTAAACCAGCACTCCATATCTCAGGTATGTACAGCGAACAAAGAAGCCCAAAGGAAACCTGAAAATATTTTTGTTTCAAGTAAGGAAACTACTTCTGACTCAGAGCCAGGCAATACAGAATGCACATCAGAAGACTTTAAAACACCTGAGGAAGTTTTATTAAAAGACAATAGACTTGCAGCGGATGTTACCTACGGAGATAGGAAACCTAGCAATAAGGATTCCCACAAAAGTGAGCCTGTGTTAATTGTCAGTGCTCAGTATGAGTGTGCAGCATGTGGAACTGAAGGCTTGGAAGACAGGACTGAAATATATAAAATAGATGAATCTAGTCATCCTGAGAATAATTTCACTTCATCTGAGCTTGCACTGAATGAATTAACCAGTCTTGAAAAAACAGGAGATCCAGACACCAAGGCTCTGCTCCCTGTTTTGAAAGCTTTGCCCACACACAGCTTTGAAGTGAAATTGTTCACAAAGGAGCAACGAGGTGAGGAGTGTGAAGAATTTACCCTGATGTCAGGGGTTATAAAAAGATCATCCTCTATAATATCCGATTCAGGCATTGAAAGCGAACCAAGTTCAGTGGCGTGGTCTGATGCTCGTAGCCGGGCACTGGAGCTGCCCAGCGATCGAGAGATCCTGCACCACTTGGTACGAAGGCACGCCATCCACCGAAATTCCCTGGAGGGTGGCCACACAGAAAGCAATACCAGCTTGCCCAGTGGGATCCAAGCATCACTCACATCCATCAGCTCTTTGCCCTTTGAGGAAGAGGAGAGGGAAGTGGAGCTTACCAAACTGACGAAATCTGTCTCAGCTCCTCAGATCAGCAGCCCAGAAGAGCCTGCAGAGGAGGTGGATATATCCAAACACAGTGAAGCAGCCTCAGGAGATTCAGGAGGAAACTTAAAAAGTTGCATGGAAACAGAAGGTGGAGATGGAAAATTAATCGTGGACTTTTCTGAGTGTCAATTCACCACTGAAAGTGGACAAATAGAACCAAAAGGACATCCCAAACCCTCCATCAAACACAGTAGCAGTAACACTGAGTTACAAGGGGAGGAGGAGAAAGAAGGTTTTCCAGAGACTTACTGTAGTTTGGAAAATGCAAGACCACCCATTTGTCCAAAGCAGCTCCGAGATAATGTCTCTGAGTGCCAGTCACTGGAGAGCAATGGTGAGTGCAGCTTAAAAACACCAAGGGCTTTTAATTACTTGGACAAAAATATAGATAAGTTTGATACATGCATTGAGGATCCAAAGGATAAACTTAAGCTGGACAGTTTAAAAATACAACAAGGCTTTTACTCCAATAGCAGAATTTCAGAGGAGAGTTTCTCACAAAACATAAAACCGGTACCAGATTTTTGCTATCCGGTTCCAGCTCCTTCAGAGACCTCAACTGAATTTGGCTCAATGCAAGGAGAGTGCGGTAGCTCTCTTGCTGATGAGAGCACAGCAGTATATGCAGAAATGCAGGGCTTACAAGAAATTGAGCTCAACGACTCACCTGCCTCAGCGGACCCTGCTGCAGGATCCTACCAGGCTGAATATCCTCAGGAACCCAACAGCCAAGAGCATAAACTTGTAGCTAATGGCACTGGGTTTCATTTGGCGACGACGGAGGGAGTAGCCCTGGAAAGCAGAAAGGCTGTTGATGTGGTTAACCTGTCTGTCTCTTGCACAGCCACGTGTCTTCCCTTTTCTTCTGTGCTCAAAGAGACCCCTGCTATGGTCGGCTTCTCTGCAAAGCAAGCTGCATTCCCCATCACACGCCAGCCTCTGGGCTCTTTCGGAGTTGTCTCTTCTAATTCAAATGAGATAGATGAAGAGACCAATGAAAGGATGCTGAAGTAAGAATGTCTAATTACTTTCTTCATTAATGTTACTGTAAAGTCAAGAGACGCTGACGAAGTTCAGGGCCCTAATATAGTAAGCCTACTGTAAGCTTGCATTCAGAGACAGTTGCTGCCTGAGGAATTACAGTATAAATAATCCAAATAGACAAATGGTTTATATAGAATAAATAAATAATCTAAATAGACAGGAAGGATGAAAACACAGAGAGACCGAGATTGTCAAAGACATTAGGTCCTTAATCCTCAAGAAAAACAGTGGGATTTAGGCGTCTAAATAATATTTGAGATCTGGCCCTCCTTCATGAAGTCAAGGTTACCCTGACTTGAGTATTGATCCCAGATAGTCAGTTCACTATGGCAGTACCATAGCTCGTTTTTCTCTTCTGCTCAAATACTTGCACTCATTAGCTAAACTATGAAACAGGAGCACAGATTGGCTGGTAGG
Source organism: Fregata magnificens (assembly GCA_013389945.1). Classification (NCBI taxonomy): domain Eukaryota; kingdom Metazoa; phylum Chordata; class Aves; order Suliformes; family Fregatidae; genus Fregata; species Fregata magnificens. The sequence goes on from WAAD01004850.1 coordinate 31,117, forward strand.
GTCTCAGCTTCAGCTTCTCAAACTGGAAAAATGGGAGAATTGGCATCCTGAGTAGCTGGAGAAGAGGCATCACTTTTTTCCTTGCTTCATTCTCATGGCAAAAGTGCCACATCGTGGTTTTGATGTTACAGTGGCCCATTTCACAGATTGACACACTAGCACATGTATACTTCCATTATATTTTGGTGTCTCTGCTGGGCTCAAGGAAAACAGTAGCATGGGAATTTCTCAACCCATTCAGCTGTCCAAAATGTTGGCTCTCTGCATTTGCATTCATTTGTGACCCAAGGTTTTATTTTTATTTTTTTTAAAGCATATTGAGGTTCATTTTATAGACCCCGCTGTAAGTCCTGCTTAATCTCAGCACAAAATTTGTTCCTTCTTTGTGAAGCAAAATATTTAAGCATGTTTTCATGCATGGGAATCCAGGGCCTCCAGGTCCATGGTCTGAACGTTAGCTCTTTCATTCTTGTGTCCCTTTAAAGTTGGTAGGGCTGATGTAAGTAATTGCTCACCATTGTATCAAGTGGCCTTAAGCTATCCCCAAACTTTAAAGGTTTATATCTCCTAACCTGGTCCAGCCCAGTTTTCTACCTAATTCTACACTTATGTTGTGATCATTAATTCCTAAAAACTCTGGATAAGTTTTGCTAAGTCAAAAAGCCACTGAAGGGTTTGGCACCTTCAGCCAGCAGAACACTTCAAGGTGATTCATGTGATTTTTAGGCCTTGAGTAGGAAAGAGGCTAGTTTAATTCTTTCAGCACTGGCACCTGGCAGGCAGCTAAACACCGCGCAGATGCTCATTCACACACCCCCTGCCCCCACCGGGATGGGGGAGAGAATCGGAAGGGCAAAAGTAAGAAAACTTGTGGGTTGAGAGAAGAACAGTTTAATAATTAAAATAATAATAATAATAATGTAATGAAAACAACGAGAGAGCGAGCAAAGGAAAAGAAAATAAAAAGAAAAAAAAGTGATGCACCTGCTCACCACCCGCCGACCGATGCCCAGCTGGTCCCCGAGCAGCAATAGCTCCCCCCGGCCAACTCCGCCCTGTTAATATACTGAGCATGATGTCATATGGTATGGAATATCCCTTTGGCCAGTTTGGGTCAGCTGTCCTGGCTGTGCCTTCTCCCCTCCCAGCTTCTTGTGCCCATGGCAGAGCATGGGAAGCTGGAAAGTCCTTGACTTAGCGTAAGCATTACTTAGCAACAACTAAACCATCAGTGTGTTATCAACATTATTCTCATCCTAAATCCAAAACACAGCACTATACCAGCTACTGGGAAGAAAATTAACTCTATCCCAGCTGAAACCAGGGCAGATGCAAACTTGCTAATTCTGTATTTTGGTCTCATTGTTATGGACCACCAGGAAATTATTTTTTGTAAATCCTTCATTCCTCTGGCCGGTGTGAGGTGTTAATGGGCTTTAGCTATTCCCTGAATGTAGCCAAATCACTCAGAAACTGATTTTCTTCCCTGCATCTTGATTTCTCTCAATCAGAATAGATGAGGAATATTATCCAGGTCTCTACTTGAAAGTTGCAAACATAGCTTCTTGCAAATACCACCCTCCTCGTCTCTAGTTTGAAGGTTTATTGTTGAACACCCAGTTCTATTGTGATTAATTAATGTATTCTCCAGTTTTTATCAGGCCAAAGAAAAATTTAAAAAAGAAATGAAGATTGAAGGATTTCTGTACAGTGACTTATCTGTACTAGCTTCTGATATCCCATATTTCCCACCAGAGGAAGAGGAAGAAAATTTGGAAGATGGAATTCACCTGGTTGTCTGTGTCCATGGATTGGATGGTAAGGCCAGGAGGAATTGCTGTTTGCAAGTCATTTTGGTTTAAACAAAAAAAAGGGCAGATGTTCAGCAAGTATGAAAGAATGGAGAGTCTAAGGAAAGTATTTTTCTTAGCTAAGTATTTAGTCCTTATTATGTTATTCGGTCCATTGTAATAAAGGATCTAGGAGAATATTAAATATTTGCTCTAAGAAATGGGTGCTGCAACTTTTTATGTTGTTGCTTAAACAGAATTCTACACTAAAGAACATCAGTCCTTCTGTGTACAGGAGTGCATTACACTAACTCTTCTTGTCTTTCCGCAGATGCTTGGTTGTTTTGCAGTATGTCACCAGGATGAAAACATTATTTAACCCCCACACACACTGTTATAGGGTAGATAGTGGCCAGCTTAGGAAAGTGAGAGAATAAAAATCGTTATTCACTGCAGAGGAAGCATGGCCTGGAATTTTTTACAGGTGTTCTTTGTAAACAGAAAACAGATATGTTAAACTTGAAACTTCTCTTGACAAATTATTGGTATCAATGGGAAAGGTGTAGAAGTTAACCTTGAAACTACAGAGAAGGAGGGGTAGAGCCTCTGAAATCTCAGGCATTCTCCGAAAGGTGGAAAACAAATGCTGGCTTGAGCAAGTACCATTTGCCGTTCAATATCTTAGTGGTAGTAATGTCCTTCTCACGAGGCGGAGCTACCTCCTTTTCCAACAAAACATTTCAGAAGACTTTGGAATTTTCTAGTATGGAATGGGGCATTTCCCAAAATATTAGGAGCCTGACAGTATTTCAGCACCGTCTCTAATAGTGAACACACAGAGGCAGGCTACTCTACATCTGAAGGCACAGCACTATACCCCAGCATATGTGCTGAGGTCCCTGGCAGGGCTGCAGTGTCCCCTGGGAGCCTCACCAGCTGTGAAGGTGGAAGAACAGGTCTCAGCTTTTTGGTTTTTTGTCTTACCTCTCCTGTTCAGCAAATAGGGGACAGAGTTATTCTGGGCCTGATCTTTGCCCTTTCTTCCCCACCATTTATGCAGTCCCCAGCAGCAGGAGGTGAGGTCCAGCCCCACCTTGTGCAGGCTGTGGGTATTCTTGCTCTCCCACTCTTTCAGTGCATGATCCTACGGTGTGGTGAGCTGTCTTAGCAGCACTTAGCAAGAGCTCCCTGGTGTCAAGATTTATAGGAAGACGAATGTATTAAATTGACTCTATATTAGTTATTTTTCTGTTGAATTACATCTTATAAAGCACTATTTATTTCTAGGTAACAGTGCAGATCTGCGGCTGGTAAAGACTTTTATAGAACTGGGACTCCCTGGTGGAAAATTGGACTTCCTAATGTCTGAAAGAAATCAGGTAGTACAGAGCTAATTTCTTTCTTCCTTTAGATCTGCTACAAGCTGTTGACATTGCTGAAACAGGGCCTTCAGCAAAGCCTTTTCACTGGCTGAATGAAGCAAAAGCCCTGGGGAATTCAGGGAATGTTATATAGTATTTAGTGCAAAGGCCCGGTCCTGCTCCTGTCTAATTCGATATGGTGTTCAAACCCACCAGAAAATATTCCTAGCATTAAAGTCAAAGGCAATGACATTAGCACTTATAGAACTAGACCTTAGAAGAATAAAATTGATTTATCCTGTCAGTTTGCAAACTTAGCAGCCTGGTGCCTCTGCTTGTTGGATGCCAGGTAACACAGCACCCACAGAAAGCAGCAAGTTTAGTGATGCTAAATTCTCCGGTGCATGTGGAATATCCAGCAGGTGTTGTCACCTTCCTTTGCTGCATCAGCTATTGTTCCTCCTGTTGCAATGTTTGCAAGATTTATTTCCTTGAATGATAAAGAAAAGTCTTCCAGAAAAATTCATTGCTAGTCTAGGCAGAGAAACAGAAATTAATTCTGTGTTTTGCTCTCCAATGAACCCGTATTTATGACACAGAGGCCTAACTTTATGCACAAGATAAGGATTTCCAGTGCCCAGTCAGAAACATTATTCTGATTTATGAGCAGCTGAGAAACTTGAGTCAAAACTTTCCCAGCTTCTTTGTTCAACAGCTTTTGTATTTTGAAGTGGTCAGTTGGTGTTAGTCGGGGAACTTGCCACCTTCCAGTGCACATCTCTGTCAGCAGCAGACCTTCACACTGAACTTAAGCAAGATGAAAATAATGAGGAGACCACTTCAGACTTGCATCAAAGCCTCTTCTCATGTTTTCAGAGAATGAAACATCTTACAACATCTCTATTTAACATTATCCAGCGCCCATAATGGGAACTTTTAGTGCTCTTGTAGTCTGGGAAAGTGAGTAAGTTCCCATGGCACTGGAAATAGAACCTGTGTGGTTTGATGTCTATTTGGATGCTGTAAAGCATCCTGTCACCCTTTTTTCCCTGCTCGGAGAACCATACTGAAAATGACCCAAGAAATCAGTCATTTAGCTGAAGTTTGCCTTACAGAGGAAAATGCAAACCACTTTTTTTAGGCATTCATTTGTAATACATTTGACAAGCTCAGTCAGGCTGAGATGATACTAAAGGATGGAGATATAACCAGGTGAAATATGATGCTTGATGTGTTTTGTTTATGATTAATGTTCAGGCTGATATTCTTCCACTTTAAAACAACCTGAGAGATTTGGGATAATGAGCCTAGGAGGAAATCATTAATTATCAATGTAGACAAAACAAACAGGCAGAAGGTTAGTGGACTGTTTGTAGTTTATGAGAACATTTATTTTAAGGCTGTATTGCAAAGTGAACATGCTCATGTTTTCCTTTGCAAGAGCTGCAATTAGCAAGATGAGTTGTGTCACAAAAGCATTAATTACTGATATGTTTGCTCTGAATAGCTGTTCCAACATTTGATGATTGTTTTTGTGGCATCTCATTAGTTACGAACTTGATTTAGAATCCTGTTGGATTGCCAAATGACACAGTTCTGAATAAGATCTGCCTGCAATCGAATAGACTGGACAATATATTATTCGTTTTATTGTATCACAACTGGCAGTACTGTTGCAAGCGACAAATTGTTTGTCTCTGTCTAGCAGTCATTTTCTTGCTGATAACTGTCGAATAACAAACACACAGCATTTCATTAAGATGGCCAACTAATTTTGTGATTACATCCTTAGCATCAGCGTAACCCACGTGTCAGTGTATAATGCTGTAAACTATTTTACCGTAGTAATCTGTTAAATCCTAAATGTCAAAAGCTTTTCTTCCATGTGCAGAGTATGGTATCTAGAGCAGCTGAGCATTAGCAGTTCTCACCAGTGTCAAGTCAGGCTGCTTTAAGATCATACTTTTGACTCTGGAATCACTCAGCCTAATATTGTTAACCTTACTATTAATAAATTGTAGGTCTGGATTTATTGTATCATGACAAGTGCCAAAGTTAGAGGCACAGTCAGTAGAGAAAGAGGAGCAACCACAGGAGGTAATTCAATCCCCTTAAAATATGAATTGTCTTCCAGAGTGCCCTATTTCCATGCCCTACAAAGCATAGGGTTACTGTAGTCCTAACTTGAATTCTTAGGTTGTGTTCTTGAAGCTAAAAGGCATAACACAGAGTCAAAGAGACTCTATGACAGAAAATTTTGCCTTACCTTACCTACACGCGCACTGAGGACAGTGAATTTCCACATGGGCTTTAATGATAGCTATGTGACCCACACTGACCCATGGTATTGTTGTCACTGTTGATGTTATGTGAGAAAGAAAATACTTGTCTTGAGTACATTTGCAATATTAGTTGGAAGCTATTTGCTAATAAACTGAAACTTCATCACTCTGTTTTCGAAGGAGAACTTCAGTTTTTAGAGGACCTGGAGACTGAGAAAAATTCCCCCGCCCCCCTCCTTGAGCATGTATAAAGGAAATTTGGACTGGTTATTACTTTTCTGCTTGCATTTTACTTTGAAAATAACATCAGTATGCAATAAGTGTAACATTTTAATTCACTGACTCCATTTTTCAACAGACTGATACTTTTGCTGATTTTGATACAATGACTGACCGATTATTGGATGAAATTATTCAGCATATCCAGTTGTACAACCTCTCCATATCCCGAATAAGGTAAGCGTTCTGATAGTTAACAGTCTGTAACTGTTTGAGTTACGTGAGCAACATTCAGTGAAATTAGCTTTTCCAAAAGTGCCCTGTGTCAAAAGCCAGTGAATTAGTGAGATGAGTTTTTACTTTGTTGTAGATGGAAGAGTATCTACTAGGCTGAAAAAAATGTGAAATGGTAACTAAAGGATGTTACTGAAAGCCCTGATAGAGTCCCTTCAAGAGCAATTTATGCCATCCTTATGTTCGATTTAAATAAAATACCAAAGGTTTTTGTGTTAATGTAATTCTTTCTTTCCCAACAGTTTTATTGGGCATTCCCTTGGTAACGTCATCATTCGATCTGTACTAACTCGCCCCAGGTTTCGCTATTACCTCAACAAGTTACACACCTTCCTGTCCCTCTCTGGGCCTCACCTGGGAACCCTTTACAACAACAGTACTTTGGTTAGTACAGGTAAGAGTTGATGGGAAAGCTATGACTGGCTGCAGTCCATGGCAGTGTGCATGAGAGAGCAACACAAGGAGGTAGCAATAAATTGTAACAACATGACTTGTACACTGAAGTTGTGGAAAATATTTGCTGAAGATTTCAAACCTACACAGAAAAAAATTGCAACGAGAGGGGCTTGCAGTATCTACTACAATGCCCAGCACAGTGGTCCCTGGAAAACCCAGGGGTGTGCAGCAGTGAGAGATGACCTTGCTTTCACTGGATTCTTCCATTTGTCTGTATAATGCCAATACAGAGAGGCATCTCCAAGGCTGAAGAAGACATTTACAGTACTATGGGAATGAAATGTCCCACAGTTCAGCCTTCCTGTGTGTTTATGCTACCATGATGTGGGTAATCATAGAATCATAGAATCAGAGATTAGTTTGGGTTGGAAGGGACCTTTAAAAGTCATCTAGTCCAACCCCGCCTGCAACGAGCAGGGGCACCTTCGACTCGACCAGGTTGTTCAGAGCCCAGTCCAACTTGATCTTGAATGTTTCCAGGGATGGGGCATCTACCACCTCTCTGGGCAACCTGTGCCAGTGTTTCACCACCCTCACTGTAAAAAATTTCTTCCTTATATCTAGTCTAAATGTGCCCTCTTTTAGTTTAAGACCATTACCCCTATCCAGTGAGACCCTTAGACTTTTCTCCCTGTTGATTAGCAATACAAGAGGAAACAAAGACTTCTATTGAGTAACAGTGCTACCCTTACTGTAGGCACATGTCTTTAATCCCCTTAGTTGATAATTAGAAAACAGGATAAAAATATGCACCGATTTTCGTTCCAGGTCTATGGCTCATGCAGAAGTTGAAAAAGTCAGGGTCACTTTTGCAACTGACCTTCAGGGACAATGCGGATCTGCGCAAGTGTTTCCTCTATCAGCTTAGCCAAAAAACAGGTGAGTAGGGCTTGATGTGGCTATGTAAATATCAAGGGCTATTCCAAAGGATTGTGCTGGATTGCTGTGTCCTCTAGGGAGTAAAGGAAATCTGCATTTTGTTAATGATCTTTCTTTAAACACTCTTGCTTTCAAGAAGGGCTGCTCTGTCTAAAATCTATTTTATCTGTGCATTTTTTCTGTGCCAGTTATCAGTGAATATATTTGCCAAACTGTTAGCACCAAACAAGACCTCCAAGCTGTAGTAAACATGCACCTAAATTTATATTCTGCAAGCAAGAAATATCATTCTTGACAGGCCACCATTGCTTAATTTATGCCGCTAGATGAAAGCCATTTTTCCTTTTTTATTATTTCTTTTAAGTTTAACATCTCTTGTCTCTAGGAAATATGACTCTGTGAGATGAAGAACAAATTTCATTCATGTCTATTGTGACAGCTTTGTACTACAGAGAGAGATGTATGGCCTCACACTGCAAAAATGATGTCTACATAGAGATCTTTTTACCCCTTCCTTGGTCTGTCATGAATAAATGAAATAAATCACACATTTCTTAAGAAAAGAAAGCAAGCATGATCCTTCTGTTCAAGCAAATGTTTTCTTTTAAAAGTTGTTTTTAATATTGTGTGTGAGCAAACTGGTGCTCAGTATGTAGTCATGAGGTCACTACTTGATATTTAATTTTTTTCTCATACTTTGATACATTGCTAATAGGAAACAAAGACTATCTTAAGATGAATATAACTTCTTAATTCTTAGTCTGACGGACATAGAGCTGTTTCATAATTTCATGAACATACTACGTGACATAATCAATGATGGGAAGCTGCTGTATCTTGGCATTATTTGAATTTCCTTATTTGAATTTTCCCTTTGATTCCCTGGCTCTCATTTCTGTGGAGTACAGTTGATGTCTGCTTTACTACTCTCATGTTCAGATAAAATTGGGTCTACACAGGAAGCTCAGATTGTAACTTCCCAAGCAAAGAATTCCCAAGCATGTGGTGTGAGTCAAAGCGATTTGTTGTTTGTTAGCTTGATAGACTGGAGATCTAACAGGCCATAAATGAAGCTGTTGTCCTTGCAAAAGCAGAGAACAGAAATTTAAATGTGAAGAGGGTTGTCTGTAAAGTCCAAATCATCCCAGCAGATGCTTAGGTGAAAAATCTGAAAAAGTAGGTAGGTCCAGATGTGAACATATGAGCTGGCATACTGAGTCAAAATAGAGGTGCCCCTACTCTAGCAACCTGCTCCCAAAAGTAGCTGAGAGAACCTACAGAGGGAGAAATATCAGAAGCAGTGTTGTGCCTACTTTCCCAGATAACTCTTTAAACCTCCAGCAATTTCTGACTTTCTTCTTAAAGCAAAAGTCCTTGCTACTTTTCAATCTCTGTAAGTTCCTTGTGCTTGTCTTGAAAGACAAAATAAACATTATTCCCTATTGAACCTGTTCACATAAGATTTTAGATGTGGTAAAACTCACTGTTGCTTCTCCTACTTTTTAGCTCAGACTGAAGTCACAAACTCATTTGGTTTGATTGCACAAGAAGAAAATGGTAGGCAGCTTCAGCCAGGCTTAGTAAAGGCAAGCCAGTAGGACTCTTCTTTGTGATGGTGATGGCCAACTTTTCTATGAAAATTTAGAAATCAAAGGACTTGGTTCTGGGCCCCTTTCCCATAAGGAGGAGGGAAAGATGAAGGTCAAACCCACAGCTCTTCTGTGTTCAGGATACTCTCTGGACCAGTACACTAGATCATCTGTGTCCGTTTTCCTAATTTTCTGCTGAATGTGGGTGATGGAGGGCTCAACAGACCACAGACAGGGCAAACAGTGGGACCCTGTTTCCACAGTCCATCAGTGGCCCCATTGCCTCCAGGGAAGAGGGAGGATTCCTGGTTTCCAGTCCATATACCAACAGTGTGTATCTATCAAGGCACTGCTGAAGGCAGGGCCTGGATCCCAAGGCTCCCTCAACACTGATGTAATAGTATGACATCACAGCAGTGAAGTTGGTTCCTTTTCTCCTCCCCCTCTCTATTTTGTTTGAAAATTGTACTGATTTGTTGTGTTATTTTTGAATGTAATCCCCATTCCTGTGAACACTTATTTCTCCAAAACCATTCATTGACTATGTGGGACTGTACATGTGTTTCCAATGTTTAGAGGCATAAATATTTGCAAGATTAAGGTTTTAATCAAACACTTTTTTCTAATAGACAGTTCTTACTTTTTTTATTGACATACAATTAACCTGTATGAGTGTTGATAAGTAACATAGTTGGCAGAAGCAACAAAAATGGGTTTAAGCTATTATGAATCTTTCTAAGCTTGTGTTGCATGTTTTAATTATTACCATTGATTTTGCACTGTAAATTTTTAAATGTGTTTGAACATGAAGTAGTCATGCTGACACTGTATGTATTTTCATTGCTGTGCAACATTGTGATAAATGTATTTAATGCATTTGCCACAGGTCTCCAGTACTTTAAAAACGTTGTGTTAGTGGCCTCACCCCAAGACAGATATGTACCCTTTCATTCAGCAAGAATAGAAATGTGCAAAAATGCACTTAAGGACAGACACACAGGTATGTTTAAGACCTTTTCTATATTTACAAACTGTTGAGGAATTGTGTTTTTGTCTAACTGAGGTCATTGCATTAGAAGGGTTTTTCATCAGCATGATGAAAACTCAAATGTTTATTTTATAAGGAAGAAAGTGTTCTCTCCCCACATGAAATTACTGAAATCAATAAAAGAAGCTTTTTAAGAAGCTCTTTTTCTGATGAAAACAAATTTCAATCAGGTCATAATCAAAGGTTTCTTACTGCTTCTTCCCCTTCCCTCTAATTTATTTTTTTAAAAGTGACGATAATAGAACTAGCTCTTGACAATGTTTTTCTGTAGTCTACTGATTTACTAGTATTGTCTCACCTTTCAAATAATGAAATCTCTCTCAGCACATCCAAAGTCAGGGGGTTTTCCCTTTGTTTTCAATAGTGTTTGGATGATTGCCAGGTGATTTAAGGGACAGATCTAAAATCATATTGGTTTGTAATAAAATCTGTAAAGCACATCAGGGCTCATGCCATCAGAGGCCTAGCACTCCTGTGAGCTCAGGCTGTGTATTGCCCTAAGTATTGCCTTTATTATTAGCAGTCTCCCTTATTTATAAAATGTTTCATGGCTTCAGTTTGATACCACTTTCAGAAATAATGTTCAGTGTAATTTCATACCTATTTCACGTACTAGAAATGGAAGCACTCTTTGGAAGTAGAAAGAGATACCCAGGCCCAATAATCAACATGGTTGCCTTCACACATCTTACCTAAGCTAGAGCTCTTTCTATCCTACCTCAGATATGAATCAAAAGGTAATTTTCTCCCATTGGTTATTTCTCAGGGAGATGTTTGACCTAGCAGGAGCCGGATCTACATTCAGTGTAGATCATTTCTGAGTACAAGTTTCCTGAGCCATTGTTTTTGACCTGTAAACTCCTCAACTACCTGTATGATGTCCTTCCTGCATTAGATTCCTCAGAGAAACCTGAGCGGGCCTCTATGTCTTGCCAGACCCTTTTGCATGTGAATCCACAGACAGCGTGAGTCTAACTGTCTTCCCCTGAAGGAAAAGAGCATTTCCTTCCACCACAGAGGAAATGAGACTAAATGCTGAGGAGTGTCCCACTCTTCATGCTAGAAGCTTCAGTAGACCTCTTCAGATGGCCAGTGCCTCCATTAGATTGACAGCATCCTGGCACTTGGCAAATCTTTGAAATGGACTGCTATCTCTTGCATTTTGGCCTTGCTTCCATTTTCCTTCTCATTGCTACTGTAATTAAACGATACTGGAAGGAAAGAGGGAATCTGGTAGCTTTGGCATGTAGGTGTGACACCTAAACTCTTTTGCAGGTCCTGTTTATGCAGAAATGATTAACAACCTGCTTCAGCCTTTGATTGGGGCGAAGGACTGCACTTTGATCAGACACAACGTGTTCCATGCTCTGCCAAACACCGCCAACACATTGATAGGCCGGGCTGCCCACATTGCTGTGCTGGACTCTGAACTTTTCCTGGAGAAGTTTTTCCTCGTGGCAGGACTCAACTACTTCAAATAGTGCCTGAAGTATGGGGGTAACAGAGGCAAACCTTTTCATTGAGTGGAGGAGAATCCCTTAGCCAAAAGAGTGCAGTGTTAGAAATTAGATCAGGTGGGACTTTCAAACTCTCCATTTCCATTTCTGTTTCAGAGAATAAAGTGCTATGGCTTTAAGGCATTCAAGCTTCCAAATATTGGTGCTTTTGGAAGAAATAAATATTCCTCTTCAGTTTCTATGTTCTTTGTCCACATAAAGACATGAGCCACTTCTGAAGTACAGAATGACAATAAGAAGGCTAATTCTCTAAATGTGATTGGACCAATATGATTCCCATTTCTCCTGAATATTGACCCAGGAGCTTGGCTGTCCTTGATTTAATGCTTATTTACATATTAACAAAGTTATACATTTGTAGCACTTTTGGGGTAGTTAACACAAGAGGAAACAAGCGTATATGAACTCAGGTTAAAACCTCCTTTGTGATGAACCGAGAAGGCTGAAAAACATTTATGAAAGTTTCAATGTTTCCATTTGTTGAAAGAAAATATTTGGATGGTTCCATTACTGGGAATAATTTGTAACATAGATACATTCAAGCAATGGAAAGGAGTGAAATATTTAACATAGAATGAAGAAATCTTGATATTTGTCTTTAAAAAACCCCCCAACTTTAAGTTGGGAAGAATTTTGTTCAAGTTAGAAGCTGTCAGACCAAGAGGAGTCTATTGGATTACTTGTAAAACACCAGTGGCATCTGTTAACATTTCTTCTGTTTACATTTATAGAGGATCATTATTGCGCTTGTTATAACCTTAGAGGTACAATTTTTACTTTTACATTTATATCTAAGTATATTTACCCGAGCAAATTTTTATTTTTTTTAAATTTATTACTCTGATATGAAATTCAAATCTAGCCAGTAATAGCCCTAAAAAAAATCAGATGAAAACAGGCTGGAGACATAGAGTGGTAAGGATTGTGGAAAGCTTAAAAAATATAAGGATGTCTTCTTAGGCTCCTCTGCAATGCTCTGTTAATACTTTACTAATGCCCATCTGCAGTGCTATATACAGTCCTAATTATGATACAGTTATAGCTGGTTGAAACATTTAGAACTTTATTCATACAAAGATATCCAAGTTGTTTTAAGGGTTTGGAAAAGAACCCATTTTTCACTTTTTTAGTTTTTTTTCCGATTTTTCATTAAAATTTTTATCAAAAAGTTATCAGATTTAAAGTGACAAGTTTCAATAACTTTCTATACTTTTTCATAACATTTTGATAAATTTTCAATGTCACAGCAGTTTTTGCAAAAAAAAGAAAGTGAATAATTCTTCACAATTATTTTTGTTTTGAAGGCAGGCAATTTTTTAATGCAAACATAATTTGTTTAAAAACATAAGTGACCAGCCCTCTATATCTTGTAGCAAAAACCATGAAAAAATGACAAAGGTGGTTTCAGGTGTTAAGGCTCTCATCAGTAAAGTAAGATCAAGATAGTGGAGATTTCTGAAATAAAAGAGTTAAAAAATGAAAACAAAAAACCTCGCAACCACAAGGAAATATTTGTACATGCAAAAAGTAAAACTAGTTTTTTCCGGAAGAAGAAGAGTAGAAAACTTACGCAGAGATTAGTTCAAGAAAAGAGTTGCTAGCAGACTGGTAAAGGCTGCTAAAGAACAAGGCTGGTCTGATAATGTAGACGTTTTTAAAATAGGAAGGAGAAAGAAGGAATATGCAAAAGGAGGAGATTAAGATCACCTGAAAATAGGAAGGTATATTGCACCTAAAAATCATCTGCCCCTCAAAGAGTCAGAAATTATCTAGAATCAGTTACATGGTGTGTTTTAATATTGACAATTTTTTTAAACATTAAATATTACCTCAGTACTTGAATCGAATAGGTAGAAACTATTTTCTCTTTTTTTTCCCCTTTATAAATTGACAGTTTAAAGCTAAAAGCCAGATTTACCCAGTTAACAAATAAATTCTGCAGGAATCAAGAACTTCTGGTTCCCGCTTCTTGTTTGGGAAGTCTTTATCACCTTTTGGCCTCAACATTTTAGTGCCAGCTACACTTACATATCACAGCTTACTTCTTCCTCGGTAAATTGTTTACAGAGTTTTAAATATAATGGGAGATGTAGGTTAAGCTGTTGTACAGTGCAGTGGTTTTGGGCCACAGACTTCTAAGGAGTATGCGAAAAACAAGAAAGAAAAGCATTCTCCAACCACCAGCAAGCTTCAGTATGCTGTATGAGCATCTGTTCCTCTTTTAGAAAATGTTCAGGAGTCTGCCAATGGAAAATTTTGAAAAACATTAAGAGAGAGGTTAGTTTACACATATATACATGCCCAATGTATGTGTGTGTATATATGTATACAGTCTGTACAAAGAATTGTGCTTATTTCGAGGTCTCACACACCAACTTTTTCAATCCTGAGTATACTGAGTCTGACATCGTACCAGTGTAGCTGTTCTTACATTCAGATTGGTGGTTCCTTGCCTTGCCTTGTACATTAGACAGCATTCGCAGACTTCTGTTTGCATGATTGTGACAGAAGGGAAATGTGAAAAGGTCTCTTGTATTGCTGTAGAAGTTGGTGGGCCTTTCAGTATGTTCACTTTTACATTCTATACTGCTACCAGTGCTCTGACTGATGGATAAACATACCTAAAAGTTTCCATGTTCCTATACGTGTAATATTCTTCCATGGCTGATTTCAGATTTGAAGTTGGATTGTACATGGAGTTGGATTAGGTCCATACAACTTGCTCCTTGTGGGGTATGGCAGAGAGCTTCTATGGAGCCTCAGAAAAATCTGGGAGATGTTATTCCTGTGAAATGACGAGACACAGATTTTATCTTCCTTATGCTGGCTGAACACTGTGGGAAATATTGGCAGCAACGGTCTAGCTGAGCATTCATTTTAAGGTTCTCAGAATAGCCTCCCCCTCTTTTTCTTCTTTATTCTTTTTAATGGCATGTTGCCTTGATAATGACTTTCAATATTGTAAATCCACTCTAACTGTGTAGACTATATTGCAAAGAAATCTTCAACATTGTTATAATATAAATAACATCTAAGTAGTTGGACTTCATCAAACTATAGCAATCAACACAGACTTGTTTTCAGATTTTTTTTATTTATATATAGAGAAATAGATATTAAGAATTACATTCATAACAAATAGCAAAATAACTGCACAGTTAGCATCTTTGTTTCTGCCTCAACCTTTGGAATTTTAATGTATTGTCCTCTCACATAAAGCCTTTTTAAATACATTTAAGTACATTAGCAGTATCGCTACAAGGATTTCCCTTCAAACTGCACAAGCTCCTCTTGGCTTGATATATCTATGGGGGCAGTGCTTAAGTTCTTAAGTGAAGCTCTCACATTCACAGAAGATAAGACAGTTTTTCAAGAACTTGGACAGAGGAGGGACAACCATGAAATTTTTGTAGCTTGTCAATGCCCAGAGCCATCTCTGGGCTTAACGTTAGTTGTATTTGCAGTGAAACTCCCTTTACTTCTATGGGATTATTTAGTTAAGAAAAAATACAAAGCCAGCAATGCAGGGTTGTTTCTTTAGCATCTAGAAGTCTTACAACCAGCATGGAGGATCTCCTGGCTCCAACAGGTAAAGTGCATTTGGCTATTGAGGTTTTCCAGTGTTAAAGATGAAGTATGGCCTATAGCCCAGATAAGTAAGTTCTCTGAAGGAAAGGTGATATCCTACACATAAGAAAAGAGCAGCAAAGACAGGATATCAAGGCTTTGAAAGACGGGGCAAAGAATGAGGGAATGAAGGAAGACAGGAAGGTGCACCAGCAAGGGTGAATTTCATAGAATCATAGAATGGTTTGTGTTGAAAGGGACCTTTAGAGATCATCTAGTCCAAATCCCCTGCCATGATCAACCATCAGGTTGACCAAAGACCCATCCAACCTGACCTTGAGCACTATCAATGATGGGGCATCCACAGCTTCCCTGCACAACCCGTTCCAGTGTCTCACCACCCTCATCCTAAAACAAATTCCTTATAAAGAATTGAAAAACTCAACACAGAGTAGTATCATCTCACTTAACTTTAGGCAATTGTGATGTATACATCTGTTTGTGTCTTAATAGGGGGAGTTTAACTCCTTTATGATCAGTGAAAGGAAACATGCACTTTTAGGGTGTGATTTATCAGACATATTTTACTTTTCTGGTCTAATTTTCTCTAGGCCTGTTCTTTTCCACTGGCTATACAGCATATCAGATTTAGCTACCTACTTACTTGACACCTACACTTGATCAGATGAATCCCACAGAGTGCTGAATGAAAGTCTTATGGGACTCTATCCTCACCCCAAAGGCCCAAAGAAGGCATATTGTGCTTTGAAATAACACCTGGCCCTTGAAGCCATTTCCTTTTCAGTGACAGTTATCTAGCTTGGAATGGCACAGTAATTCTGGAAGAAAGAAGAACAAAAATTTACCCAGTTTTACTGACAAGTTCATAGAAGGACATGGTGAAGAGACACAAAGATGCCTTGACTTGTTTTCAATCTCTATTTCATCTTTAAATAAAAATTGTATATAAGCAGTCTATAGCATTTAAAAGGATTGACATTAACTATTTTAAAAAATTTG
Source organism: Fregata magnificens (assembly GCA_013389945.1). Classification (NCBI taxonomy): domain Eukaryota; kingdom Metazoa; phylum Chordata; class Aves; order Suliformes; family Fregatidae; genus Fregata; species Fregata magnificens. The sequence continues at coordinate 47,139 of WAAD01004850.1, forward strand.
AAGCACTTGAAAACAGCGCAATTATAACAATTCAGTGGATATCATGCCTTTATTAATGGCTGGATGAATTTTTTCCACTATTTTGGGGCTCCTAGAGCCCTTTAGGCTCCATTTTTGAAATAATTTAATCTCTTCTGAAATGGAAGATCAGTTTCTTGAATATGGATGGAAAGAAATTGCAGTAGTGACTAAGTGTGAGTAGATGAGGGACAGAAGAGCTAGTTCTTTCTGCAGCTGGGCTGAGGATTTTCAAGGGGGTGGTTTTCAATCTCCTGATATTAGTTGCATTCTGACCTGCATAAAACCTGGAGAAACCTCTGGAGATATTTCTACTTCGAGGACAGAATTTAGCCTGCCTAATTTCATCATCTAATTTGTGCTTAAAAATTAGTTGCGAAATGAATTTGTTCTGCTAAAATAAAAGTCTTAATTTCTCTATGTAGTCAATGAAGAGAGGCAGGTACTACTGAAAGCCTGCAGGAGTGATCCTGTTTTCTGCTTTGGCGGCATTCAGGGTTACTTACCTCTCTTCCCTGATGAGGGAACTTATTATAAGACTCACTTTTTGGGTGTCTAAGATGTAGTCAAAAAGTAGAGGCTCAGCATTTGTGGACTGGATGACATCCCTAATTATTAGTTCTTCAGGTTTTCATACTTAGGCGCAAGTTTTGACTGTACAGCTTGATCAAAAGCAAACACTGAAGAGACGAATCAGGCTCCTTTAAATTTTGGCAGGAAATGTGTCTTTTCCCAGCCTCCAATGGATTCCCATTTTCTCTTTAAAGCAATTGTTAATTTGTTTTCAAAATCAGGTCTGTCCACTGACAACAGAAGAAGTTGAAATTGCTTAGCTTTAAAGGATTGCATTCTAAAGGCTTGAAACCTTAGCACAGAGGTTTGGAACTTACTAACAGGAATACTGAGCACTATTTTACTTCAAAGCGCTTCATAAATATCCACTGCCTGATCCTCTTCACTGTTCCCTTGCCAGAGAAGAGCCACGCTTGAGAGAGAAAGCTATCACAAAATTATGTGAAAACTGGGAATTCAAGCCAAAGCTTTCATTAGAATTTGTAGGTTCCTCTGGTGTTTTCTGCATGTTAAAAAAAGATCTCTTCCTTTCTACCTCTACATTTGAAATAGCTAAGTGGTGACGCAGGAGAAAGGTGGGAAAGTCTAATAACAGGGTTAGACGCTTGCGAAGGTTTATGCAAATATCCCATGAAACTTCATATATAATGAATAGTCACGGGGCACTTCTGCAGCAGTCTCAGTATGTCAATATGTGTCAGCCTAGCTGAATAATTATTTTCTTTGTGGACTTAAATTTCCATTTAAAAATTATCATCAGAACAGCCTAACATATTTCACTCCAGCTGGTCATTTAGATGCTAAAGGTCATGTCCATGGAGAACTCTTATGGAGTGTTTTGCTTTATTTCAATACATATGCTCAGCAATTTTGATGTTGAATGTTGTTGTGTAATTGACAATTTCTAGCTCAATCTTTCATATTTATTTACCCCCTCCCCCAAATTTCCAGTGTGTATTTAATCATTGAATTGTTTTCAGGTATAAGTCAGTATAAATCTAGGTCTCTCGGAGTCAGAGTTCAGCCTACCCGTTCTCACTCTTTAATGCAGTACCTTTATAGGAAGCTATAATACCAGAGCCTGAGGAACTTCATGAAATATAGCACAGTTATGTGCACAGATAATCATTGAAGTAAAAATTAGTCCATTAATGTTTGGAGTCATAAAATACATAGTCTGAGACTTGTTTATCTACAGGTCACTCTTCTCTGGTTTGGTTTTGCCTTTTGGATCAAATGCGACCACAAGAAGATTGTGCCTCTTGCCCTGTTTGTTCATGGTTCCCCTATTTGCTATCCTTTGAGTACCTTAAACTGCCCTAAGAGACTGTTCTGCTTTGCCCAGACATTCCCAAGTTTGCTTGGTCACCTTTCCATGATCTGACTACATCTCCTGCTTTTCTTTTGCTTACGTCTTCCACGAGTTCCTCTTCTCTTTATCCCTCTGTCCTTGCCATCATGCAAAGCTACAAAATTGTCTGACTATCCAAACAAGGCAGTTAGTTTCTACCATCCTCCGAAGTACTGTCAGTGGTTTTAGATTTTGTACTGATTTTGCCTGGGATAGAGTTAATTTTCTTCACAGTAGCTAGTATGGGGCTATGTTTTCAATTTGTGATGAAAACAGTGTTGGTAACACAGGGATGTTTTAGTTACTGCTGAGCAGTGCTTACACTGAGTCAAGGCCTTTTCTGCTTCTCACCCCACCCCACCAGCGAGGAGGCTGGGGGTGCACAAGAAGTTGGGAGGGGACACAGCTGGGACAGCTGACCCCAACTGACCAAAGGGATATTCCATACCATATGATGTCGTACTCAGCAATGAAACTTGGGGGGGGGGGAGGATTGGCTGGGGCTGCCATTGCTCAGGGACTGGCTGGGCATCAGTTGACTGGTGATGAGCAATTGGGGTTTCTTTGCATCACTTGTTTTTCTTGTTGGCTTTTTTTGTCTTTTTTTTTTTTTCCTTTTTTCTCTCTTTGTTGTTTTTTCCCCTCTCCTTTTTTTAGTTATTAAACACTCTTTATCTCAACACATGAGTTTTCACACTTTTACCTCTCCTATTCTCTCCCCTATCCCACTGAGAGGGGGTGTGAGTGAGCAGCTGTGTGGTTAACTACTGGGGTTAAACCATGACAGTTTTATACAAATCCAGTACTTCAAGCTGCATTTTATGTGTGCGATGTGAGGTTTTGATTAAGTGACCCAACAGAACTTTTCCCAGAATTCAAGCTTATCCTTCATGAATCCTTAGTGGGAAGCTCAAATACAGATCCCCTGGTTAATTTGGGCTTTGTGATGGACAGAAGATATTTTGCTGATTCTGGATATCATGTGTTGTACTCAATTCACACTGGTTTACTCCAGTCTACTTTGCACAGTCTTTCAGCATGCTTTCTCTGCATCATTGTCATATGCTGCCAGTTGTGACTATCCTTCCTTCCTTCCTTCCTTCCCTCCTTCCTTCCTTCCTTCCTTCCTTCCTTCCTTCCTTCCCTCCTTCTGTGACATTCATGGTTGCTCAGAACAGAACTCTAGAAATTAAAGAAAAAAGTGTCATGCAGGTGATTAGCATCTCTTTAAAGTGACAGAACTAAGTGAGGGATATGCCCTTTTAAAGAAAAAGAAAAAGATAATTATTTGCACTTAAAATGTCCTATAGGCCTGGTCCAGCTCATTCGGAAATAAACTAAAAGCTCTCAGTACCTTTAAGAGTGCCACATATAGCCACACATAGAGCTTCTTTCCACAGTGAATATTCAGTTGATAGTGCTTGCTCCAGAGACTGTGAAGTCAGTGCGGATGTGCATTCACAAATATATTCAGCACTGCCATTCCATTTATCCAGGAGTGGTACATCATGTTCACACATTCATTCCAGTCAATTTTCTCAGCCCTTTATATAAGAACTGTTATCCACCTATCCAAACATATTACAGATGACAGAATATTTTGTTTCAGAAGGAACAGCTGGAAGTCTCCCAGTCTAACTCCTGTTCAAAACAGGATTATCATGAGTGTCATGGTAAGGTCAGCCATGTCTTTGTCTTGCTGAGTCTTGAAAAAGTCTGGTGATGGATATACTACACCTACCCTGGATTACCTTTTCAACTACTGTACATCACTCCTAAGGGAAAAAAGAAAATAAAATAAAGAAAAAAATCCAATTCAAACTTTCCAAGCTACAACTTCTTTCTGTTACTTTATATTATACCACCTTTTTATTCCATGGAGAAGATATTGTTTCTGATGTACTTGTAATCCCCTTTTTAATACCTGCAGACAGCTCTTAGATTGTCACTTGGTCTCCTCTTTCCCAGACTAACGAAGCCTAACTCTCAACCTCTCTTCAGAAGCCATGTGCTTAGACCCCTCACCATCTTGGTAGCCCTTTGCTGGGCCCTTTCTAGTTTCTCAACCTTGAACTCAGTTTAGGAGGCTCCAGGTACTGGCAAACTTCCTTGGATGGGGCTCTGGTGCAGACTGGTGCCTTTTTCCTGTGCAGGAGGGTCTCACTGCCTGTTGACTCCCATCACATCCTCTCCCTAACTCAGGTTCTAATCTGAAAAGCGGGAGCTGTTCTCCGGTTGCCACAATTTGCAAGCTTCCAGCTTGCATCCCCATATGAGTTCATCTTTACTTCTTGCTCCTGTGTTGTCATGGTTAAGGTAATAGCACCAGCAAGGGCAAAGAGTTGTGACCCATGGCATATCACCACCATTTATGGGCCTCTTTTTCAGCACGCAATACATCTGGCCCCCTATTGCACCCTTGGCATGGTCACTGCCATGCTAATTGTTTCTCTCCTGTTTTTGCACATTTTATTTGAGGTGATCTTAGTCATTGATAAGCTTTAGACACAGATAGTGAGGAAGCCTGATATGAGCCTGCTCTACCCTTGCATAACAGACAGGGATGATGACTTATGTTGTGTTCATCTGGTCCACGGCATGCTGCTTCCTGACAGCCTCTGGTCTGAAAGAGCTGCTGCTGCTGTTTCTTCTCTATTTTAATAAGACTATATAATATGTATGCACTTCCCTAAGAGAAATCCACGCACTGAATAGAAATGCTTAGGAAAACAGTTTAATCAGTGTAGAGCTGCTTTAAATGCAGATGAGTCAGGCCTTCCCTGCATAGGATAAAAGCATAAAGAATAAATATGTATAAACTCTTCTTATGCAAAAGGTCAGACTAAATTAACTTCTACTACAGCCTTGAAACTTGATTTCTCTGCTTTTGAAAATTCAACTCTACTTTCACCCAAAGTCCTGCAAGATCCTATTATGTGTGTAGCGAACTAACAACATCTGTCTGAAACTGATTTGCGAACATACATATATGTGCCAGAAGTCCACTGGGTATATGCATGGAGCTGCACATCTTCAAGTGGCTTCTGTCTCTGAAAATATGAAACTGTGACCCAGTAAATAGGACTACTCTTATTGTAATCCAGCATGCCTTTCAGTCTTTGAAAGCTATTAGCTACAAACACAAACAGCTTATCCAAAGGAACAAAAAAACCTCCACATAAAAGTTCAGTCTCAACCAACTCTTTTTTTTGGAGTGGGTGGTTTGAGTACTGCAATGGCCTTGCTTATTCTATTCTTCCCATAAAAAGCATAATACTTATAGCTAATAAGTATAACAGCTTCTGGTGCTGAAAGCCCCAATATTTCAATTTTGATGCCAGTTTCTGGCAACTAATTTAAGAAGTTTTTAATTCCTTCATGAAAGCATAAGTGCTAGTAGAAATCTACCTGTCCCAATCCAGGAGAAATGCTCACTTTGCTATTTTTATATGGATAAGACTACCTGCATTATTCCCAACTCTGGAAAGACATCAAGGCATTTCTCATACACTGTCATATATGCAGCTACATGCACGGGAAAGGTTGAAAAAAAGACTATGGGAACCTTTTTGATCTAAGGTGCTTCATCACTTTCAGTAAAAATGATAAAAAAAATGTAGTTCTTGTATGCCATATATACCATATGTGTGGTATACCCTACATACATATGTATACAGAAAATGTCTTTTCCTTTATGTAATGTATGTTATGCACCTGTCTGTAATGAATGTATGTACCCATACGCAGTGTATGTATGCCATATCATACTTAGAAGCTGGTGGTGATTGTTGAGTCTAAGAGGTTTCTGTTACTTTTGGGGGGAGTTTACTTTGGTTATCCTCCAGAGCTCCTGTGAAGGAGCAGTTTGCTGGCTTCATCCACCTCATTGGAGGAGAGAGATTGCTTTGTACAGTGATTTGTCAACCTCTTGGCACACCATTAGTCAACTAGTCTTATCTAAGCAGTCTTGAATTTGGTGTGTGTTATCTGCCACCTCCATGGTTTCCATGGTCAATGCAACATGTCAAACCAAGCTGCCCTATCTCCTGAGACAGGAAGCTTGTCACCATTTTTTAATTTTCCTTGACATCCATCCTCTTCAATGAAGCGTTCATTTTTAAGCTGATAGACCAATGATTTATCAGCTTTGCCACTCTTCTTACTAATTTTAGTCTTGTATATATTTGACTAAGCATCCAGTTTGGGAAATTAGCTATTTCCTTTTTCTGCCATGAAATCTTCTTATAAAGCATGAGGGAGATCAGTCTAGACAAGCCATGGTACTCCTTTGAGACTGCATGTCTGGACACCCCCCCCCCC
>WAAD01004850.1:53445-67304 GCA_013389945.1 Fregata magnificens
AAAAAACCCCTCACTAGTAATATGTAGTGTTTTCTAGGTTTATTTTCCACTGTGTTTGTTTTTCCAAGAAAGAAGATATGCTGGTGGTTTGTCCCATGCCTTTTAGGATCTCCAGATGAGTAAGAGTCCAGATACAGCTCTGATAGAGTAAGGATGGGAGACAGTAAAGATGCAGGATAAACCCTCCTTCTGCCTGTGATGTGACAGGAATATACCTCCACCAAGATGGCCGTAATGACGGAGAAAGCAAAAAGAAGAGTTTCCCAAACACTATCCACTTCACCAAAATAACTAATTCCAGAATATTATTGTAGATTTGGGAAAAGTATCAGGTCAAAATCAAAACACAGATCAGTATATTCCAAAACACAAAGTTCAGAAATAAAATGAAATTTATGTCTGTTTTGTTACTTGGATTTGTCTCTAATAGTAAGCTTTCTTAAATGCTGAACAGTTTAACCCAGGACTGGATTTCTTGGACTTGAACAAGAAATCCCTTTATTATTGAGGGTTTTTTTAACCACAGTCTTAGACTAAAGCCTCAATCATCTTCATAAATCCCTTAATGTATACTCAAGTCCTTTTTAAAAGAAAAAAATCTGACCTTAAATCTCCATCTTTCCACTTATGCTTAAACAATTAGCCACTGCATCTGAGACAACAGAAAAATAAACTTTATGTACAGAATTACCTTCAATGAACAGTACAAGCCTTAACTGGGAAGACTTGCCTGCTGGGGGACCTTCTTTCTTGTTTAGAGGGAGCTTATGGTAATGACTCTTTAATTTAAGCAAATCAAGAAAATAGGTGAATCCTGTCCTCTCTCTTATCCCTTTGTTCCACACTGCAAATTCACACTCAGGCACTTAAAATTAGAAAATTCTGGTTTATATTCCAAACAAAATGGATCTGTGAGGCAGGTCTTGATCGATGTCATATCTTTCCCTGTATGCAATATACAAAAACAATTACTCTGGTTTTGACACTGGAACCATTATCTTGGTTTGAGAGTCTTGGAAACCTTGATGAAACTCTCTTTAAAGTGTATTAAAATTGTAACCCTCAAAATCAGGCTCTAACTTTTTAATACTTAAAGTTAGCAATGTCATCAGAAATAACTTCTCAGTTGTACAGTATCTATTCAAATGGAACACCTTACACTGCCAGATTAATTCTCAGCTCAATGGTAACACCTAAAATTGGACCTTCACTGTTCCTCAACTGGCATGTGGAATAGAATTCAGTGGACATGAGCATAGTTCCATGAAGATCCTTATCCTATGTTTCAAAGAGTTATGTTTTACTTATTTTGTTAAATGATAAGAAAATACCCTTTGGAATGAAAACTTACTATTTCCTGTAAGTAGTTAGCTCTGAAAGTGGTTTTCTTTAAGCTCACTTTTACAGTTTTTAGTTAACAAGGGCAGGGCTAGGAAATTTTTTAAAAGGAATAGTATGTTTTTTCAGATAAGCAACTGACACATACTATTGGGCTGAGTTTCAAGTGATTAATTTCAACTTTAAGCAGTTCAATTTTTTTTCATTAAAAACTATAAAAAATCAAGAGGTTGACCCCTGGACTTACTAACCATTTGTACCCATGCACAGTGGATGTAAAATACTAGCATTGGTATACATGCCCATGTTTGTGCACACAGGCTGCAAAGCAATGCATCAGAGACATATCATTCTCCAAGTACTTCCTTTAAGGCTGATTGTTCAGGGCAAGCAATATGCATGATATAACTGGTGCATGTAACAGTAAGTACAACCTTCTGCAAATTTGGATTTAAAGACAGTAACTTGATACTGAGGCTGAACTTTGCAGATGAGTAGTTTATGGTATTTTTAATTGTAACCATATCTGTGGTCTGAATACGAGTACAACTGATTCTGTCATGTGACACCAGAGGTTGTACTTTTAAATGAGACATTATTACATTTGATTGAGGCAGTTATGCTTCTCACAAATTATATTTCAAATCAGACAAAAGAGGCAATAATTAGATGCTGTGAGCTTGGAAGATCTGTGCTATTTATTTATTTATTTTTAAGACACAAAGTTTTATAACACATGCTCCATCTGCCTCTCTCTAATTTACTTCCCTTTCCCTAATGAACATTTGTCAATGGCCATACACTTCAATTTTCTTTGACTATGACTGTCAAGATTTAAGTGACACTTATATCGAAAAAGCAAAACAGATCTCACAAAGTGGAAACAAATGAAGTTGAGTCAATTCCATGACATTTTAGGGAAAATGGAGATGAAAATCAATTTTCTTGAAATGTAGGTTCTGACTCAACAGCATTCACAAGGTCTTGACTGAAGGTCTGATCCTGAGAAATGCTTCTCAAATGTACTCTTGATATAATGGGTCAGATCCCCAAAAGGATTAACCTGATAAAGCAGTTTATACGGCCTAAGGATCTTGCCAAACAGCAGCCAGTAGCATTCATGACATCTCACAGTCAGACCACCAGAAGATACCAAATGTCCTGGGTTCTTTTTAGGGCCAATTTTCCAGTTGGTCAGTTGTGTTTTAAAAGTACCATCTTTTTAGACAAATTCAGACCTCTCCAAGGGATCAAGTCAATGGATTAATGTGGACAGATCCTTATAGGTTAAGGGAAAGGGCTTTTAATTTTTAAATCTACTACTTTGAATCATGATCATACAAAAAAAGCTGAAGAAATCTGACATGGTCCCTTGTATAAACAAGATCACGAATGTAAAGCTTATAATGCCACTGTGAAATTTTAATGCTTATTTATTATGGTTATGATGAAACCTGTATAATAATAATATGATAATAATAATGAATAGTCATCAGTGCCAATATGATTCTACTATTTTTCTACATATGCTTTATCGTGGCATTTTGTGTAGCTTGTGTTCTGTGTAAAGAAATGTCAATAAAATCTTTGCTTCCTTTTGTCTGTACTTTGTGTGGTTCTTGATACTTAGACAGGAAGTTCCCCAGCTCCTTTTGTCCACGTAACATGGGGCAAACATGATGACAGTGATAACGAGAAGTAGAATTAAATATTCTTAAATATGAAGCAAGAGAATAGACGAGCTATATGAAGGACTGTGGCTGATTCAGACTGTCCTTCTGTTTGAAGAATGCAAAACAGCTCTGACACTGAATCAGTAATTATTAAATAAATTAATCATGGCCTAAAAGCCCTTTAATGTGGAGCTCTTTTTGACCGATTAAATGAATGAGACCTTGAAGCAGCAAAACCTTGAAGGTAGCAAATTAGGAAATGCTTGAACACTTTTTGTAGGTTTTTCTGTGTTTAATGTTTAAGAACTCGTTTCAGAAATGTAATTCATAAGTAGACTTGAGTATCGAGACTGTGAACTTGCTTACACCCAGCTGCCCACTGTCATCAGGAGGTTACAGAAATCAGTGGGGTGGGGTTGGGAGGTTTGCTGTTTCTTCATGCCTCTATGGCAATGTCTGTACCAGTTAACAGAACAAGAAAAGGACATTTCTGCTTTTTTTCCAGATCAATAAAAAGGGACTACAGCCATAAGTTCTGGTCTTACCCTACAAATTTATATAAAAGACATCTGTACTTAAAATTAGTGACAGCTGTATGTCAGCAACACAATCATCTGTTTATCCTTACCTACCAGCAAGCATATATCCCTCTCTGACTATTTGTTTAATTTTACCCCAGAGATATTTACAGACTGCTGATGGCATCAGTGGTATAGTGTGCTACGATGGGATCCATCACTGGGTATCTGTCTGGGGAAATGAAAAAGAAGGAAGTGAAGCAGAGCAGAGTACAGTCCCAGAAGAAAGCTCCTGGCCCTAACTAGCATATCTTTATGCTATTTCAGACAATTCTTGTGGAAAGAGATGTTCGATGGTGTCTTCCACAGAGGCTCCAAAAAACAGCAAATACATGGAGAAGCTGATGGAAGCCCGGACACAAGCAGGGAGGGAGTGCAAAATTTAGGGGATTGCTGCCTTCGTGTTGCAAACTGATCAGTAGCGAACAAAGGGCCATGTTGTTGTGCCTGTGTCTGTACAGATAGGTTTTTTTCTGACTCACTTCTCAATCATATCAAATGGCAAAGGGACCAGCAGCAGGGAGGGGATAATTAGTGCATTGGTTAAATGCATTTGCTTTTTACTTTTGATTATAATTACATTCCACTTGCACAGGCAGAAAATGAATTAGCCTCACCTTAATCCCAACAAGTCATTTGTCGATCCTCAAAATGTTACAGGAGTTGGCATATTTTCTGGGATTTGGCAGAACGCACCTCAAAGCAATCAGGATAAGCGGATAAGCAGATACTCTTGTCAATATCAGGAGAGACTCATTGGCACAACTATGCTGGAAAGCCAAGCCAATGCCAGTTTTATTATGTCTAGTCCAAATTGGTATTTTCAGTCCATTATTAAAAAAAATGCTAAATACACCTTATTATTATTGTAAGTCAAATTGTTCGTACCATATGGTAAACTATATCCTCATCAGACTCCAGTGTTGTGCTGGGTACTCCTAGTGAAGAAGCAACATGGTTTGTTGCCATGACTGTCCAAGATGAAGTAGGTATTTTCCAAAAAGATCTATGGTACAGTCCGCACCCTGGTTAGATTTTAGTCTACATTTCAGACACACATGGATTTTCTAGACTGATAAAGTAAGATGAGAACACTACTTTGAAAGACATGTCTCCGTTTTCTAAAAGGCAATAGGCAGATGTCTATAAGGGGGCAAAGGCTTTGTTTGGCCCTTTGGATACCTTCTTAGGGGAGTATAACAGCAAGGGGCATGTATGCCCTTGAGACAGGGTGAATCATAAATAACTCCATGGCAGGCATGAGAGATGTGAAGCAGAGAACAGGCCACACGAGCTTTTCTTGTCTTTTTAAGACTAGGGCCAGTCAGTGCTTTTTTTCCTTTCTGGTCGGAGAGCTCAAAGCAAGTAGGCAGGCTAGTAAAATGTTACTCTATATAGTCCAAAATGAATCTGGTCTAAAGCCTCTTAAACACCTGGAAGCACAGTGCATTCTGCATGGTACTAGGCTGTGTACGGCTGGGCTTTGGTCCTGTTCTCCCAGATGTAACTTATACCTGTAGCTGCACCCTGTGTCCCTTCCCATAATCTTTATAGCCCAATTTCTCTCTCCTTTTCCTCTAACCTGTACCCCCAACACAAACACATCCTTCTTCCCTGCCCATTGCCAAAGATAGTACATAGTGTGATGGACAATTGACTGTAAAAGTCAGGAGGCAAATTTAAAACTAAAGAGACTAAATTAGTGCAGACCCAAACACCTATTGACACAATTAAGACTGTAATTACCAAACAAATAAGCCAAAACTGATCTGCTGGACTTTGACTTCATTACTGTGCTGGAATTGAGGCCTAATTACTCAAGAAAATAATAAGAGTGTGGGCTTTCTGCATTTCATTCTTCCAGGTGTCATTGATCAGACACTGATACGTACAAAGTGGTGGCATTAGCAACCTGTTTTTCAGCTTGGTTGGTTCCTGAGAGCTCACACTGGCCTGAGCAGGTTTTCATTGTCATACCCCAAAAAGGTTTCCTCTCTAATTTGAGTCAGAGAAGGAGTGAGACATATATTCACACATGTTCTTTCGCTCACACACACGCAGCGCACAGAGATAACATTAGCATCTACTTTACCTACAGTTAATTCTGCTGTAGGCCTTTGTCCAAACAGGTAACTAACAGATTCATATTCATACAAAATTGCACGCATTTGGAGAGACAGATGAAACTTGGGCTATGTTTTTCTTCCTTGAGCCATGAAATTACAAATAAGAATCAACACCCAAACTGGAAATGCTGTCTTTCATCCTTGCTTGCCTTTTCTCCCTCTCACTGCATGTCTACTGCATTTTGTATTAAACTCAGCCATAAAACTCCTGCATCTAGAATAGATTCACTCCATAAGGAGCCTGAGGTGGGGTTTCAGAACAATTGTATTGGGTTTGTGTGGCAAGGTTTTGGTAGGGGGGGGCTACAGGGGTGGCTTCTGTGAGAAGCTGCTAGAAGCTTCCCCCATGTCCCATAGAGCCAATGCCAGCTGGCTCCAAGACGGACCTGCCGCTGGCCAAGGCTGAGCCCATCAGCGACGGTGGTAGCACCTCTGGGATAAAGTATTTAAGAAGGGGGAACAAAAAAACTGTTGCAGCCGGAGAGAGGAGTGAGAATATGTGAGAGGAACAACTCTGCAGACACCAAGGTCAGGGAAGAAGGAGCGGGAGGAGGTGCTCCAGGCACTGGAGCAGAGATTCCCCTGCAGCCCGTGGTGAAGACCATGGTGAGGCAGGCTGTCTCCCTGCAGCCCATGAAGGTCTGTGGTGGAGCAGATATCCACCTGCAGCCCATGGAGGAGCCCACGCTGGAGCAGGTGGATGCCCGAAGGAGGTTGTGACCCCATGGGAAGCCCGCACTGGAGCAGGCTTCTGGCAGGAACTTGCGGGCCTGTGGAGAGAGGAGCCCACTCTGGAGCAGGTTTGCTGGCAGGACTTGTGACCCCGCGGGGGACCCACGCTGGAGCAGTCTGTTCCTGAAGGACTGCACCCCATGGAAAGGACCCATGCTGGACCAGTTTGTGAAGAACTGCAGCCCGTAGGAAGGACCCACGTTGGAGAAGTTCATGGAGGACTGTCTCCTGTGGGAGGGACCCCACGCTGGAGCAGGGGAAGAGTGTGAGGAGTCCTCCCCCTGAGGAGGAAGGAGCAGCAGAAACAAGGTGTGATGAGCTGACCGCAACCCCCATTCCCTGTCCTTCTGCACCGCTCAGGGGGAGGAGGTAGAGAATAATTGGGAGCGATGTTAAGCCCGGGAAGAAGGGAGGGGTGAGGGGAAGGTGTTTTAAGAGTTGGTTTTATTTCTCATTACCCTACTCTGATTGGATGTTTAATAAATTAAGCTAATTTCCCCAAGTTGAGTCTGTTTTGGCCGTGACGGTAACCGCTGAGTGATCTCTCCCTGTCCTTATCTCGACCCACGAGCCTTTTGTTATATTTTCTCTCCCCTGTCCAGTTGAGGAGGGGGAGTGACAGAGCGGCTTTGGTGGGCACCTGGCATCCAGCCAGGGTCAGCTCACCACAACAATGTTCACTGCAGGGACTGCAGAGAGTGATAGTGTTACTCTACAGAAATACGGGAAGTCTGCCTTGCACTGTGCAGTAGGGATAGATTAGCTCAGTGATTTCTCTACCAAATTTCAAATTATTTTGGTGGACTTTGACATCAAAATCATAGAATCGTCTTGCTTTAAATTGTACAACCTCTTGCCACAAGCATGCATCTTGCCTGTTTGTATAATCCAAAGCTTTTTAGCTCCAGAGTTATTTATGGATTACCCTGTCTGATCTTTAATGTGGAACATATACAGCAATATCTCTCTAGTGCTGCACACTAACTGTAAAGAAGCAGCAGGCAGCTCAGAAAGAACATCCTTAAGAAGCTTTGATAAATCATAAAAGCAATCTCTACATGGCAGGGAGACACAGCTAGTCAAAATGAAAGCTATTTTAAATCACCAGTAATAGTAACTGGAGACTCTTCACGTCTGGTTCAGTCTGGGTTAGATGTGAACTTTTCCAAGAGCATTTTGTGCTACATGGAGTTGTGACTGTGAAACTGGCATGCTGCCTTGTCTCCTTGTGAATATCTTTGAGAAGCAATCTCTTTGGCAGGGCTAAGCAGGCAGCAAATCTCTGCTTCTCTTCTCAACAGTAAACTTTGAATCCACCCTAACACCTGCATGGCCATGTCGTTTCCTCCATAGCTGAAATGCCACTGACTACACAGGTAAGTCAGTGGGGTGTCATTACCAGCCCCGAATAACCTGCACAATCATTTTGTACATAACATGAAGGATGGCCCTTGCCACTGGAAATTTTCAGAAGGAAAACAAGAGGGAAGTCTCAGATTTTGTTACTTTTATGTCAGCTTCACAAGTGGCAAGTCACTAACAGATGCTTTTGAAAATCACAGGGATTGTTAGTCCTAGTCAGTGGACAGTCACAAGAGAAGCCTGAGGAAGAGGTCTCCTCCCCTTGCCAGGCAGCCACACGATGTCAGTATTGGTTCATGCAAATACAATGGGTTATGCATTTCCTTGACTGTCATTGTGGACCCGGGCAGGATTATGACAGGCCAAGGATATGATGTCAGAAGCAACCCCATGTAGGTGGCACACCATGCCCAAGCACAGAACCAAGCGCACAACAGGATGGTCATAAAGGCAAAGCTGTATGTTCTTCTGATGTGCAATTTTGCCTCTGGTAAATAATTTCTCTTTTCTAGACTACCATCATGTATCCTGAGGGTATATGAATCACTGTTTTCCTTATGTTTTTCCAGTTGCAGGTGACATAAATTGGAGACTCAGATCCAGCACATGGCTTAGCGCCCATAGGCTTGCTTTCTGTTTTACCTCATGACTTTCTTAGAAGTTGTCCACTGAGTTCTTACAAATCTGATTTCTTTTACAGGTTGTTCAGTACTCGCTGCTTCTTATTAACAAAATTGTAAACTCAGATTAGGCTATCGTAGTGTCAAAAAGCACAAGGGCCCAGAGCCTGCTGGAATTTAACAGGAAGATTTCAAGAGATCAAGCCCTTAACACAGGAATTGCCATGAGGCATTAGTCAAATACCACCTTTGTGCTTCTTATGGGCTTTCATTAAAGTGGCCAGTGAACCTTTGATATGGACATGTTCTCCAGCAGAAGGGAATACTTGTCTGACATAAAGTTTATGTGAAAGCTTGGATGTATTTTTCCATTGGAGACCATGCAAATACTGAACTGGAAATGGAACAGATCTGTTACTTGGCTACTCCATTCCTGTATTTCTCTTTCAGGGTTGAACATCCTTAACCTTTTTAAGGAATGATGCTGGAGAGCTTGTATTGAAAAGCTTAATCCATGCTACTGGTAACATGTAACACACTCAGCTGAAAGCATACGCTAGATACATTCTGTAAACCTTCTTAGGTTTCTGTGTTTCTGGTGTTCTACACTTCCTTTTCTACAATATGATTCACACACAGAGAAAGATTAGCACTGTGTTAGAACAACTCTGTTGTTAATGTTATATAAATTCATGTTTTCTTTGTTGCCATATTTTTGACAGTATAAACACAAACAACAACAACGAAAAGCCAAATCATAGTTAAATACTGAAATCCTCTTAAACCCCTTTAGTAGGCACCCAGCTGTTGGAGTTGTTATAGTTGAGCAACAAGTTTCTGTTTTAGACTAATATTACATTTTTTTGCAAGATATTTGTTTAAAAGTCTTCCAGTGTGGTCCTGCCTGGAAAAAGAGATGCAGCAATTGGGTCAACTTTTCACTGTTCCTCTGCTGCCATCAGCCACCACCTTGGCTGTTCTCTAAGGGTATCACAACAGCTGTCTATGTGTCTCCTTCTCTTTTTGTTAAAATGGATGGAAATTAATGGCCGTTAGAAACACTGAGGTCTTTCCAAGCTGGAGTTCTCTTGAAGCATTCTGGAAAAGCCTCCATATTACTGACTCTTCTGCTTGAGATGAAACATGTCCATTCGCCTAATTTCCTTAGCTCGGGTCAGATTCAAGTGTCACAGTAAACAGCTCTGCTCCAGAAATTAAATCCGAGGTGAAAATGTGTCAGAGCTAAAGTGGAAGTACTTCAGCCCTTCTGGTTTCCTCAGCAAATGACAGATTCACACTATACCGCCATTCTTCCTCTTCCATTCCCTCTTACTCCAAAGGGAGGGAGGGAGGATTCAGGGCACAGACACTACTTTCTGCATTACCCTGGGATCTAACAGCTAGAGTGTAATTATTTCTATGAGGGACAAGTGAAAGGACTCATTTCAGATGATCTTGCTTTCAACCAACTTAAAGTAGTGAATGCCACAGCCTCTCTATGAAAGGCTTTCATATGGGCTTTTTTTCATAAACAAATAAACAGAAAAGGGAAGTTCAAGCCAGGAAAAATACTCCGAGTACATAATTCCTGTACCTTCCTTTGAGCCATACTGCAATGTTCTTCAGTTTGTCTTGGAAGAAAGTTTCCACCATATAATAAAGGTCCCATTATGCAGACCCAAACACCAAAACATACCTGTAGCTCTCTCTCTCCCTCTTTAGGACTGCACTTATTAGCAGCATATGCTGAATGCCATCCTGTCCAGTGCACTTCCCATAGGAGTGCAAATTACTCATTAATATTAATTCTCCAGAGGGGAACTGAGTGTGTTGAGTAGAACATTTTTTACTATCAAGGGGTTTAGCAGTTTTATTCCCATCCTCTACCACAGGTTTATTGGAAGAAGCAGATCCCAGGAGTACAATGGCTGCATGGTGGTCCTTGGATCTTAGAACAGTCTGTGGTACAACTTTAGATCTGCACTGAGAAAGCTCTGCTTCCCTTAAGTTTTATTTGATAGGATATTCTTGTAGGTCCAACCACGTGCAATGTCCTCAATGGTCCAGTACACCATTCTCCTTGTTCCAGTTCAGATGGCAATCTGCTGAAATAAGATATCAAGGCCAGACCCAGTACAGTCCTAATGTAGAATGAAATACGTGGAGTAGGGGAAATTAATAAGGAATACTCATGTAAAAAAAAAGGAAAAAAAAGTCTTTGCTTAGAGAGCACTCAATCAAGATTCTGTCAGATATTTTTAAACCTTCAGACACATTAATCAAAACTATTTCAGATATCTCTGAAGTTCTCACCCGTCACAGAGGAAAGAAGCACATTGTTAGGTTGAAGTGTTAAAAGAAACAAGTAAAGTAGGAACAAGAAAACCAGTTGAGAAACCCTGAAAACACTCATATCAGTCACAACGTTTTAACAATCTGATTAATCTTCACTGGGGCAATTTTGAAGCAATATTCCTATTAGACAAGAGTGCTTATAGGTTTTGCAGTTTAAAGGCTTTTAACAGAAATTCTTTGATGGTTCCCGAATCAGTGCAAATATTGACCCCTCCTTTGAACAAGACAAAATGGAAAATTGGAATCAATTAAACACATCCTCTGATTGCCAATGTACGCAGGAGATGTTTGCAATCAATCCTAAAGGAGTAGTGTGGTGGTGAAGAAGTATCAATGCTCCACTTGTTCTCTCAGGGAAAAAGTGCTTCAATATTCCCTCAGCTATTTTGTAGACTATTTTCTTGAGGAAATGAGGCTCATACAGTCCTGCTAAGCATTTCAGCTGGAGTCCAATTTCATCTAAATTTGATGGGGGGATAGAATTCACTAAGGTATTAAGTTCTTACTCCTTCTGTAAACAGGAGAACCCATCAGAAAAAAAAAAAAAAATGCTAAAGTGCAAGCTTGGTCTTTATTAGATATGTTAATCTGCTCATTTTCTTTTTAGCAGCAGAGTAACTCAGCATTAGTATAGATTTAAGTTTATAATGATTATTTATTACTTTTGAAATTAATGCCTAACATTAAAATATCTAAACTTATTGAGTCATTCCTGGGGTTCTTAAGTGATGAACTGTAATCTTTCCTCTTTCTCTCATTTTTCCCCTTCGATTTTAAAAAAACATCTACCCTGTTTTGCTAGTAAGCAGGCAATATTTTTTTTTCCTCTGAAAAGGAGTTAACATTAATAACTGAGTTGCCATTGTGCTCATCTGAACACTAAACCAACCTTAACCTACACTATATATATTGAGGGGATTAAAATCTCATGACGTTACAAAGTTGAAATTTATATGTCATGAGGAAAGATAGAAGAGGTAAAAGGTATAGGCAAAAGACAAGCTCCAAAATTTCTTTCAGATTGATGTCCTGTATTGCTGCATTCAGTCTGGGCTCACAGGTGGCTGGTTCTCACTCTGCGGTAAAGAAAAAGACTACAAAATTCACCGAAGATCTTGTTCATCCACTCCATCTTCACCAGCGGCAGAGGTGGATAATGTCCTCACTGATCAGTGTGTCACATGCACTTTGTGGGGTTATAAACCACTACACCAAATGCAAATAGGAGAAAAATGATTCCCAAGGTACTCGTCCTTTCAAGGTACCCACTCTCTTCACTGCAGTAGCTGTGTGTTTTTGAATAAAAATATTTACTTTGTGTTGGAAATGCTGTTGGAAACCAAAACCTCATCTCACATCTCCTGCTGTCACCACAGGCAGGTCAGTACTGTCAGCCATACATTTATGTTTCTTAGCCTGACCTACTGTCCCTTCCCATCAGGTTGAGAAGGTTTTGTCCCGGAGCCAAACCAGAGCTAAGTGAAAAAACCTGCTCTTGCTTTGTTATTTGGTTGCCGTCAGACTGTAACTGATGGCTTTTGACAAAATGTCTGTGTCTGTTAAAGCTCTCAGATGCAGAAGACTCCCGATAAGCTCGTAGCATGGGTGCTGTGGCATTTGTAAAGTGGGCAGTTAGTTCAGCTTTCCTGGCTGTTACTTTCTGCAGTAGTGTGGCATGGTGAATAGAAATTGTCCATGTTATCTTTTCTCTTCTGAGGCTTTTTTATGCTTAGCAATAACTATCCTTTCTGACAGAGCTAGCTGGGACTCCTCTTAAATGAAATATTATTTGGGGGAGGATTGTAAGTTGTTCAGTGCTAGATCTAAATTATATAGCATGCTTGCTTCAGCAGAGCAGAATACGACTCTACCTGGTCTGTGCCTGTTCTTTTGGCCAGGAAGCAGAGTTATTTTGTCCCGTCCCTGCTGTTACAAGGGCCATGTAATAATTATAGCATCTAGTCTGTTCAACTGTCCCAGCTGTCCCTGGTCCTCATGCTGTCAGGCTTCCTGCAGACTTACCTTGGAGTACAATAGGAAGTTCGTCAGTCAGCCAGTGTCTGAGGACATGTAAGATGTGACTGAGAAGCCACCCAGACCCCAAATACCTGGCTGATTCTGCAGTTCCTCTCATTGTGAGGGTTCATATATTACAGGCCATTGATCAAAATCTCATGGCTTCTCATGGTTCATGCATGTTTAAAAGAACTATCGCGATGATTCTGGCAGGAGAAAAAGGAATCACAGAGGGAAGGAAGGAAGAAAGGGAGGGAGAGGAAGGCAAGGAGGAAAAGTGAGCAGATAAAGAATGATAGCAGATAACCAAGGAAGACAGCTTCTACTCTGTGGAGATTACCATATAAAAAAGTCCAGGGGGATGGATGTATAAAATATTCTCTTTTGAATACTCAGGCTGGAGGAAGAAAGACAGGTTTTCTAGCAGCATTATGTTCTCCTTTTCCCGTGGGAACAGAAAGGCAGTGGGTGCGAAGCACCTGGCACTTCTCCCCTGTACCATTTTCTGGCATGCTCCAGACGAGCAGATATGAGCTGCTCACAGAGTGCTATACCGTACGTCCTTGAGGCATGACTTCACAGGACAGAAGTGAGTCTGGAGGCAAAGAGGTAACTCTGAATAGATACAGATCCATTTGTTGCATCTGATTAGCATGCAATGTTTGAAGGATTAAGAATAAAGATGGGGAGCTTGCAAATCTGAGATAAAATTCAACAGAAGTCAACAAAAAGCCAAGACAAAATAACACAACAATTAATTTAAAAGACAGAGAAAAGGTCATAGATCTTATCTGTCATACTAGGTACTAGTGAAATCTCATCTGAAACTGAATGTACAGCGCTCGCCACTTCTGTCCAATCAATGTTAAAACATGATTAATTGAAATAAGGAGATGAAGGAATGTATAAATAGACTGATAGGAAAACAAAGGAGAAGGAAAACCTTTCAAGACCTAAAGAGCTTGGCTTTAGTCTAAAAAAAAATCATGGTAAAAGGGGCAAGAATGCTGCCTGTAAACATTAAGGAGGTAACACTTAGGGAGCGGAAGAGCTATTTTT